>JAODVQ020515749.1:0-24934 GCA_025400075.2 Phenganax stokvisi
GAAAAAAGGAAATTCATGGTAAATTGAAGGATATTTTTACTTCGTAAAGTGGAAATCCTGCTTGGAGCACAGATTAGAATTTAGACACACACACAGATGTCCGACTTCTCAAAATTGCGTAAGTCGATTTTCCTGCGATATCATGCGGATTTCATTGGCGGCCAATGCCCTAATGAAAATTATACGCTACGCGCAGTACCAGTCAATGTTCTAGAGACAGCTTGGCTATGGCATGGAGTGCTGTTCAGCCAGCACTGCTGTCTGGCCGACTGGCATGCCCAGGAAAGCAAAGTAGTTTATGTAGGCCTGAAGCTGACACCCCAGATTTCGTGTCTTCAGGACGTAGTCATATCACCATAAAACATTTGGGTTTGGGCGCATTATGGGTCGGGGTGCATTGTGAGTTGGATGAAGAGACGGAGTGCCGAGACCCCTGGGTGCTTTAACCTTCAAGTGCTCAAGTGCGCTGTAGAACCTGTTTTCCACTGGCGATACTTTTCGCGCGAAGCGATTTTTTGTATCGTTCAAATTAGTTTCAGCTGAAAGCTCATGAGATCAAGAAAATACGTCGCTTTGCACGAAAAAAAAACGCTAGTGGAAAACAGACTTCAGGCGCTCCGTTGAGTTAGTTTTCTTGTTTGCCTCTCCGGTGGGGTATTCTTTAAAAAGCTAAATCTTTTCGTGACTGTCACCTCACTTTTTACATGAGCAAAAGATACTTTTGCAGATAACTTTACAAATCATGCTTTATTTCCTTCACTATAAACTGGAAACAGCCATATATTTAAAACCATATGTCCATTAATAAAGTCAAGCACTGAATTCTACAAACTGTAACCAGTTGGCAATTGTTTTTTCAAAGATTGTCTGTCAATCTTTTATCGAATGTGTTCACCCTGGTCTACCACAGAAATAAATTACACAGCCTATTCCGAATGGACCGTATATTATCATCCGCTATTTCTACAACATCATGTCAGTCGCGTTCGTTTTTGCTCCATGGACCCTCGGTAATATATTTAAGCACTCATTCTGAAGAAAGGGTCTTACTTATATATACATAGTCTCATCCTTGCCCTAGATTCTCTTATTTACGATAAAATTCCAACACAAAGCGTTACAGTAAACCAATATCAAACAAAGAATTTGTCCGCGATTGCTGTCTCGTGACATGATCTAAAATGAAGATGTTGCATGTTAGGTTTGATATTCTCCTTCGAAGTCGTTGTGTAGAAATTTAATTATACAGTATAGCAAATGTCTGTACTTACACAAAGACTCGCAAGTCCTCCTGTCCTTTCCAAGTCTCATTGTTACCGGACATTTACAGCTTCGTTTTGTTGGCGACTTGCTGATTAAACAGATGTGGCTACAGCCACCGTTATAAACTGCACAAGGATTACGCATTGCTACGAAAGGAGAAAAATGTTCAGTGGTCGTGGTATGCGGACAGATTTCTAACCAAATAGCTAAAAAACTCACAGTCTCGACAAGGTACTATATGATTAAAAATTACTTCATACTGAAAATAAAATTAACATGAAAAGCGCACTGTTTCGTGAAATAGTGAATAAAAACGTCCAATTAGCAAAATATTGCACATTGCATGAAAACAACTTAAGGTTATAAGAGTACACGTTATGGATTCTAGCGGAAGATCTACTTTTTCAATTTTTACTCACCAGGTTGGCGATTCTTGTCAAACACGACTAACTCCATAGGATGAGACACAGGTTTCTTAACAATTGAGTCATGTCTCTGTGTTCTACTATCCACTCTGAAAATACCTTGAAGATGCCAATCTGACCAATAGAGATAGCGGTCATAAAAGGTAAGAGCGAATGGATGATGAAGCAGTTCTTCAATGAGGAAATATTTTCGTTGTCCTCCAGCAACATCCATCTTTTCTATTTTCTGATAATGAGAATCGACCCAGTAAATATCATTTTCTTTGTAATCAATTGTTACAGCATTAGGTTCCTTGATCCTAGTCTCGACCATCATCCTTCGCGAACTTGGATTGCCATCCATATCAATTCTAGCAAGATAAGGTCTGCTACCCCAGTCCGTCCAGAACAAGTATCTAAGAAACATTAATAAACTTAAAGTAAGATGTTGTCGCTCTCGGAACTTTTACAAAACCTTCCTCGGCTTGCTGACTCTAGACCTGAATGCCATGCACTCCATATCATAATGCAACAATTGCAAATCATTAAAGACCTACCCTAAACCCGGATGTATAGCAATTGAGCGTGGTCTGTGTAAATTACTGGAAACTACTGTGTAGCGGAGTGTTCCGTCCGTATCGATTACTTCAATTTTTTTAAGACGTCGATCAATCCAGTAAATTTTATTGGTTACCCAATCAAACGCAAGTCCTTGTGGCGTATACACATACGTATCAGTAACTGTCTTGGTCCAAAGTAAATCACCATTTGGTCGTAAGGCACTCTTGAAGATAGCATTCTTAATGCTATCTGCCCAGAACACAATACCGTTCTTAACATCAACATCAACTCCTATCACTGAACTCGCTTTTTCAATCTCCTTGAAGTTCGAACATTGTCTATTTCCTTGCAAAGTACACAAACCAACGTATTTCTTTCTGTCAGTGAACACAAGTCGAGGGGCAGTAGCCACTGTTGAGGAAAATATAAAGTTAGCGTGTGAACAATGTTTAACGAAACGTAAAGGATGCTTTAAGTACCACTGCTTTCTACTCAACCAGAGTCTCAGCATGCACAGAACATGGCAGACCGTATCCAACACATTCAGAAGGGAGATCAGTCAACAAGAGGATTGTTGGGGATAACACGCACTCATACTACTTACTTATTTTCATTTTTCTACTAATACTGTTCAAGTCTAGTGACTGAATACCAATTATCACGATCACTATTACGTGTTCTTCTCAACTTTCTGCTAACGACCATTTGAAAAAGGGTTTTTAGGACGAGAAGATGTTAAAAAGCTATTGATACTCACAGCAGTAGTGCTCGTCTGCGCCATCGTCGCAGTCAGGTTTACCATCACATCGTTTGGACACATCAATACATCGATTACCGTCACAATGAAATTGTTTCAGTGAGCAGGATGCAGCTACTATCAAACATTAAAAATATGATTAGAAATAAAATTTACAACAGCTACTCTAACCTTATCATGCATACGCCATGTTCAGGGATTAAACCTCATTTATTGACAAATAGCAACACATCTTCTCCTGCTAAAGTTTTCCTTACTTACTTCACTCCAACGCTAGATGATCTTACACCTCCGAGGAAAATACTCTTGTCATCTAACTAGTAGTCAAATATGAATACGGTAGATGTTTCTATTTTTCATTTTGTCACGCTTGTATTAGTTTTACTTACTTCTACGTAAACAAGTGCGGCCATTGCGATCTATTTGCATGGTTCCTGGACAACTACATGAATAGCGATTGAGCTCACTTGATAAGAGGCAGAGATGACTGCAACCGCCATTGTTCACTGAACATTCAGTGTATACTACAATGTTGAACAAAATGTGTATTAAACAATGTCATTTCTCTACACGTGCCAACGTTTATCATTGTGTGGTACTAACCGCTTCGAAAATTGCTGGTCAGTATACTTTTGTCATTTGGTTCGTAAGTTACAAGCTTTCAACCCTACCAATACTAGTAGTTTGCAACTGCATGGCGTTATCAATTTTGTAACGTACCTGCTTCGTGCTTTCTTCCATCAGTCAGAGTAATACCAAGAGGCTGTTGAGAAAAACTTTGCGACTGGATTTGATTTTTATTCCACGAATCTTTCTCGATTCTCTCGATTCTGCTGTTTTCCCAGTTCGCCCAGTACACGTACCGTGCACTCACAGCAATAGAGAACGGAGCTCCGACATTTCTTTCGGTAATTACTCGTCTGCTTGTTCCATCCAAATTACAGCGTTCTATTTTTCCCAACTTAGCATCAGCCCACCATAAGTTTGCTTTCTGGTAGTCAATACTCAAAGCATTTGGCCAAGCAATCTCTTGCTCGATTAGGACGGTTCTTGTTTCAGGTTTGCCATCCATGCTAATCCGTGAAATTTTCGGATGGCCACCCCACTCTGTCCAGAAAAGATACCTATGACAAAATCATAGTTGGTAAAGGTGAACTCAAAGCAAGAGTATTATATTACAATATTTTTAGTCCGTAAGATACAGAACGCAGAGTCATTGGACGAAACATGGTTTAGAGAATTAAAATTTTGTTTTATATTTTGTCGTCTTGTTTAAGCAAACTAATGCAAAGTGAAAACGATGTGTTTTAGGTATAATAAAACTGTCACCCAGGCATCCAATGAACCAATGCAATGGTAGCTTTAGTAGCACACTTGAGCATGTTATTGAGCAATAATAAGGAAAGAAGTGTCGGCAAAAACTTTAGTTCATATACTGTGCAGTAGAAGCTTTGAAAACTGCCAAGTTTCCGAACCATGCATCCATCCATTGAACGACAAGTAAACGTACCCTGAAGGATGTACAGCAACCGCACGTGGATTGCTCAAATCTTTGCTGACTAATTTTGTTCGATGTTGCCCACGCATGCTAGCCACTTCGATAGTGGATAATAAACTATCCGTCCAATATATATTTCTCGCTACCCAGTCAACTGCAATGCCTTCTACGGCACCAAGCCCAGAAGATATTATAGCTTGAGAGAAAAGACCATTAACATTTCCTTTTCTTATTTCTTTTCGTTTGACATCGCTCCAGAAGATCTCTTGCGTTTGCATATCAACGTCGACAGCCACTGCTGCGTGTAATCGCGTCACAACGTTTTCTGAAGAACTCAGATCTTCAGGCAGTATCAAAATTTTTGACTGAGCTGCCACAATCAAAGAAACGGTTTCCACTGGAAAAAAATATAGAATATAGCAATTCATGGTTTAACTCTATTTTATCGTAATGACCAATGATGGACCTATTCAAAACACCAAGCAACTTCGACAATTCCCATTCTAGACTAATTTTAACACTAGGAAGAGCTATACAAATAAACCATCACAGCTGAAAGAGCATACTAAAATGAGTAAAGTTGCAAAGTTTGGTTGGGAAATATTGTAAAATGCGGAAAATATAGCGTTGCAAAATTTGCAAATTTTGTATACATCAGTATTACGCAGGCAAATTGTCAAGTTACCACATTTGGGCCTATATGTGGAATTTCCGCGCGTAATACTAAACTATACAATATAAGTTGATTTTGCAATGCTATATTTCCTGCATTTTTCAACATTTCCCAAGCAAACTTTGCCTCTACTCATTTTAGTATGCTCTTTCCGGGGATATAATTTTTTTCCCGAGATGAAAAATTAGTCAATAATGGGAACTGTCCATTGCGCACATGATTATAATAGCTCATACCAATGTACGATGAACGGAGGATGTGTAAATTTTCATTGCTTACCACAGCCGAGTTCATCACTTCCATCTCTGCAATCTCGTTCTTTGTCACACTTCCAGTGATCGGCTATACATCTACGTGACGTCAGACATTGGAAATAGCCTTGACCGCATGTCGATGTAGGAGAACCAGAAGCTCTTGTCGGTTCTTCACCTGGATACATATATCCATACAAACAACTTGTGAAACTTGATCACAAAAAATTTCTATAAATAATTCTTATAATTCCTACAAATGAAACTTAAGGTTCGAAACACCATCATTCTTAATAAACCAAAAATTAAACAAAATTCTAGAAATATTCTTACAATTTTCTTCGTCAGATCCATCATCGCAATCGTTATCACCATCGCATTTCCACGCTAAGAATGTGCACTGTAAGCCTGATCCACATAGAAACTGATGGTCAGGACACACTAGAAATAAAACAGGATAGTAAAAAACTTTGCATAATTCTATGATAACGAAAGAAGACCCTTTGCTTTATATTTCAAAAATTAAAACGCAATGCATCATTGATATGGTTACCTAAAGGCGGCTTCGTGGTAGGATCAACTGTAAGTAAATTAAAACTTGTTGGTTTAGTTTATACTATAAAAAACAAATAAGATAGAATTGTGCATTTTTAAAATGACTTACTTTTCGGTTCCGCTAGACCTCGTACTGCGTCTGGTGTAGTAACAGTTCTGCCTATAACAAAATACAGTGATAACAAGTTTGAAAGGAAAAATAACCGACTTCTGCATGTTTTAATAAAGTAAAACACACTTGCGTCTTCTCAAGAGAGCTTTCAACATTTCATGCATCGTTCTATGCAGGTTACAAAAGAAGGATGTTCTTGGGTCAAATTGTCGCCATACCTTCACAGTTTTGTTCATCTGAATTGTCCTGGCAGTCTGATATTTTATCACAGAGCCATTCTCGTTTAATACATGTGCCATCACCAGGACACTTAAACTCAGTCGTAAGACAGCCAGTTCTTGGTGCTACATTTGTTGTGGGACGTTTTGATGTGGGACGCTCTGTGGTAGGACGTTTTGTGGTGGGACGTTCAGTCTTAAGCCCATTTGTGGTAGGTCGCTTTGTTTTCGAAACTATTGCTTGTCGTGGTGTTGTTGTTTCTGTAGTTGGCGTAGTTTGTTTTTCCGTTGTAGTCGAAGAGACTGCTGGAGACGAGCTTGGAGTGGAAGTTGTACTGTCATCTGCAAGACATTATATAAGAAAGAACAAAAAATCTGAGTAAAATTGAATTGATGTATAAGGGTTATCATGGCAGAGATATTCCAGGTAAAAGACAAACAGTAAAAACAAGAATACACTGAAAGTTCATAATTTGTAAACCTACAAAGTTGTTGGCACCCTTAGCCGAGGTGCGTTGGATTATACAATGAGTTTTTAAATAACCAAAATGGTAAAAAGGACGTAAAGCGAAGAGATCGAATGATCCTTATGAAAATCACTTTTGGTGATAAGGCTTTCTTAATAAACATTCTTCAAATAAAAATTAACTAAAATACATTTTAGCCCGACTAGTAGCTGTTCAGAACGTGAACATTAGGAAAAATTCTCACTGCAAAATTGCTCATCCGTTTTGTCATAACAGTCATCAAATTGATCACACTTCCACGTTCCAGGGATACATTTATCATCGCAATAAAATTCCGTTGCTCCACAACGAGATGTCGGCAAAGTAGGTCGCTTAAGCGTAGAATAACCTGCAAACATTGAATACAATTGTAGGAATTTTACAAATAAAAGAAGACAAAACGCAAAACCACATTCACTTTTAAACTTTCAAATTTGACATTAATGAATATTTTCAGCAATCGAGAGTAGGTTCACTAATGTTTATAAGCAATTCTTACCACAATCTTCCTCATCCGTGCCATCCTCACAATCTGTAGTCCCATCGCATTTCCACTCCGTTGGTATACAACTACTTTGAATACGACATTCAAATTCACTTTTCATGCATCTTGATGCTGGCGTTGTACTTGCTTCAGGAGTTGTAGAGGATGTGGTTGTGACTGTGGTGGGAGCAGCAGAAGACGTACCATCTAACAACAAAACCTTTGGTTATACAATTTACCTGCATGGACGCTTTTCAAGATATGGTTACAACAAGAATTTGTCAAACTGGAGTGGTATGAACGTCTGATATCTTAGGCTAGCGTGAATTTAAACGCTTGTAGCAAGCTTCATCAAACGACAAGCACATACCGCAATTCCTTTCGTCGGAACCATCTCCACAATCATCAAATTTATCGCAAACCCAACTTGAGGCAAGACATTTGCCATTTTTACATGTAAACTCGCAGCTTGGTTTGGAAGTACCTGAAAACACAAATATATCAATCCATTATATTGTTCTTATTTAAAGTTATAGTCTCCGCTAGTATGCCAGTCACTCCATGTATGGCAAATGAAACACTCACGGTGGGATTCGAACCCACAGTATTTGATGTTCATACTCACATATTTCAGTACTTTCGTCCGAGTTATCAGCACAATCATTGTCGTTGTCACAAGTCCAGGAAGATAAGATACATTTTCCGTCTCCGCATCTGAATAAACCTGAACCACAGCTTTGAGTCGTCTGAGAAGCTGAAACTAATATTTGAAGTCTTAAATTTTGTGCGTCTATTTTTTCACCAAAATAGTGCCAATTCCGGCACCACAAAAAGACGTAATGAAGTAATGTTGGGAACTCAAATGAAGTAATTCCAAGAGCTTACCACAGCTACTCTCATCCGAAGAGTCAGGGCAGTCACTGACGCCATCGCATTTCCAGGAATTTGGAATACAATAACTGCTATCCCGACACGAGAACTGTTCGTTCTGACAAATCTTGCCTGGAAAAAAAATTATCAAAACCCCGTAGTGCCTAAGTGGTCTTCCAGTAAAGTCGTTTGGCGTGTGTGGTAATGATTACTGCAGTAAAATGGAATGTTACAGTAGATTTTTTTAATATTCAAACAGCAAAAGCGAAGTCACCCCCAAATTACTTTTTATTAACTTTTATTTTTTTCCTAGTCCGCTCAGTCTCTTATTCGAGTGGTTACAGCAAAAATGTAGTTAAACAGTACTCTCTCTCACTCTCGGAAACTGCACTGAACTCCCAATTTAAGTACACCATGTTAGATAATATATTGGTGCAATGGAAAAACCCCAGAATTATGGCCTAGTTTAGAAATCGCGTTTACATCTAATTTAATATACAAAGTTTTAAAACGCCTTTTTTCTCACAGATTAAACGTGTAAACAAAGTTTTCTGAAGTAGATAGATACTGTGTTATTGCCTTAGGTACGGTTAGACGCTGAATCGTTGGGAAATAAAAACGTTTATATTACATTTGATAATTAAACGCGAAGAAGCGCAACGTCTACACCACGGGCGCATTTTTTGATAGACTTCAACGTTGTCAACTTGACAATATAGTCTGTTGAGGCTCTGTTGCAAAAAACTACGTTAACTGTATTTTTTATGTTTAAACGATTTAGGTTTTAAAAAAAATCGACCTTCATTTCTGTCTCATTCAAATGTAAGAGTTTTGACATAAACGGTCACTCTTTCTAACTGCAGCTCATCGGTCAATACTGGTGGACCACACAGGCAGCACTTGTAACTTGTTTTACCTACTTTATAACACTCGGAACCCAGTTATTATTTAAGTGTAAATGACTGGGTAATTCTCTTGATCAATACTGAGAAGTGCATGGATTAATACTTATCGAATTTTCAAAATAATATCGCACTAGTTCAAGAGTTGAATCGAATCTTGAAGTGTATAGTGCAACAATAGTTTTTCTTGATCCATCCCTGGTCTAACTCTAATCCACTTTCTAATATTATTCACTAATTTAAAGTATTGATCTCAGCTTTCATTACATACAGCATAGTCGTATTAAGATATTCGACGTACAAGAAGAATTCACCACAAAACTTTAGCGCGTGGGAAGCAACTATAAATTGCGCATGTTATGACGTCATTCTTAGTGTCAAAATGTGGAACATCTAAAGAATGAAATTGGGTGGAAACTGATGACAGATGTTTCTTTGTTTTATAACTACTTTTAGCTATTACACTTTTGTTTTTTGTTTACATCAATTTCATATAACATACAAATTAGGCGTTCCTAAACGAGTATTAAACCACAGATAACGTAAAGTGCTGTTTTAGGTACTAAACTTGTACTAGAGCCGTTGCGTGTGAACTGTGTGCAATTTGCCGAGTTTTTCAAAGCACTCATTCTCAGAGAATGCAAAAGAGAATGATGGCAATTTTTCCAGACGAATACATATTTACAAAAAAATATCTTAAGTTTTATAAACATAGATAAATAAAACAAGGTAACGGTAATAATGATGCATTACAACGATCCCTCCAAACTTCATAAAACATTCTTTCCTTGTAATTACTATGGCTGGATAAAATATTTGGGTAGGCGTTACTAATTATTGAGAAGAAAATTTAACGCTTGAAACGAAATGCTAAGAGCATAGTTGTTTGTATAATTAAAAAATACTAATTACTACATTTGTTTTTGTGAACATGCAAATGCAAACTTGCTGCCTTATAACCACTACTGAACTCTCAAAAAATATGTATAAAATTCGAGATATAATCTGCATGGTATAGCTTTGTCAGCTTTTATTTGATATGATCATTTAGTAAGCACAAGAGTCGAGAGCTGGGAAAACATCACATTGGTATAGAACATTTGTGCCAGTAAAAGACGCAGTGAAGCCGCAAGCAGCTTTTTTTATATCGGTTAAAACCATATATCAAAGAGAAAAGCAGAAATATTATTGGTATACAGATATCTTTGTACCTTGTGCTGTCGTTTTTCTCAGAAACAAGAAAAGCGTTCCCCACACAGCGATGAAGAAAAAGCTCCTCATTCTCATTCCGAAGCTAGACCTGGAAAAAACACGACAAATTATCAGTTAGCAGAGAAATAATGTGCCATTCCAGAAAGGATGATCATGCAACCTCAAAGAAGTCTGTTAACCAGTAATAGTATGTAACTGAATGATCCCACGATATAGTTCTGTCAAAGGGACAATGTTCCCACGTCTTGGTCGTATCCTCTCTTTGTCTTACAAACCACTATCAAGGCCACCTCTAAATTTATCGTTATGTCATTTGCGAAAGTGCGTGACTAAGAGAAAAAATTTTTAAATTCACGCAATTATACAAATAATCTGGATTCTTTCATATTGTCCCTGCCCAATGGCTTAATAAACACTTGCCCCGTGCTTGACTCCTTTCAAATTTTAACAGTGATATTGAGGAATAATAGCTTATAAGGATACATGCTTTTCATTTCCCGAGGGTTTTAGTGTAAGTATTCAAAGTTAACAAAAGTTGTTTCTTCCGCTTTTCGGTAAAATAACATGGCGTAATAATATATATGGCGAAGTTTTTATGCAGACCCATTAGCACTCTCATAATTCTATACTTATATACTCCACAACATTAACTTTTGAAGATGGAAGACTAAAATATATAACTAATGTCAAGAGGGTCAAACTATTTTCTAAAAATCATCTCTCATTATATCCGTGGGTTGCGGGTATGCTTTTAGCTTGCCTTATAAGACAATGTCACCATTGTCAAGGTTACTGTACACGGATCTATGAAACCTTTCCAACAAATGCTGTCTAGGTTTTAATTCCGCCATTATAGATTTCTACAAGTAGCAAGTGCGTGGACAATGCCAACAAATCAACATCACAATTATTTTCAAAATGTATTAAACCACAATTAACCATCGTTTTTAATGAAGGAATAATGATTGATATTGAAAAATTTTTATTTGCTGCACAGACATGAAGTTATTTAATTATATTTCATTCATTTCAGACAACTTCCCAGTACGTTGACAGAAAAAATCATTAACACAATAGTAGGGCTAGTCCAAATATTTTTTTGGTGTGAATGTTCTATTGTGACAAGTCCTTAGGTGACCAAAACTTAGCTGCACTTTAACACAACTAAACACTGCAGGCCCCACACACAGATTTACAAATACAGTCAATTTTACTTAGTGAAGGAAAGTGCAGGGAAGAAGCAACGCCACACAGTCAAATGTTCGTGATTAAAGCTTTCTTTGCAAGACAAATGTAAAATATATGAATCAAGTTGATGACAAAATGGGAAAACTTCATTCTCACAGCAATTCCAATTGACAGTGTGAACTTTAATTACAGCTCAAAAAGCGAACATATAAACTGTAGAGCATAAATACATGTCGGATGATACTGTAAGAAACATCAAAAGAAAATATAACGAAGATACATTGTAAATTGGTTAAAATGAACTTTGTCTATTTGTAAGTCAAGAAAGTATTGACATGTAGGAAGGAATTTCTTTCCCAATGACGTCATCAAAATATCAATCGCAATGTTAATCAAAACCACTGATCAAAACCAGAGAATTACATCCATTGATTTCTATATAACTGGATTGCGCATCCCTATATGTCAGCAGTCAAAATTTTGAAGCCATCGCAGCCATCTTGGTACTCTAAATTCGTCATTTTCGCTGGCTTCACTGTTGCAGCCGTATGCGCAATCCAGTTATATAGAAATCGATGATTGCATCCAAACTCTCAAGCTGAACTGATGTTCTTTAATTGTACATCCTGTAAGACTAGACAATGACGCACTTGACAACCAGTGAACTGAAGAAATATCGCACTATATCTATGTACTGAAAAATTCGGAAGTGGTTCTTATCACATGTAAAATAGGATAGGTTACAGCAACTTGTAGCGTTCTGTAGTACATATACATCTAAATTTATAACGACACTTTGGTGTTGCCTCAAAATTAGTTATTTTAAGCAATTCCATGGATGCATAAGAAGTATATAGTAATATAAGTGCAAGAGTAAATGAAGCTTCAATAAAGAAGTTCATCATTTGCTCAATATCATGATAAGATTTGAATACTTCTATTGCACAGATACACTGCAGATCAAACAATTGAAAGCACAAAAACTGTAGTTTTTTCGCTCTACTCGACGTTACAGTCTGTAGATTGTAGATTATCTGTCCATACATCTTTCCAACCAACGGCAAAAACTTGTTTTGATCCTTGTCTAATTCGCAGGCCACCCACGACCCTTGTCTTGATGAGTGAGGGAGAAGAAACAATTGTTCTAAACCTTGATCCCGAACAAATCACTCCCATAACTAAAAATTCAGTGACAGTATTTACAGCCGATTCTCAAAAACTCGACTGAAGTCAGGTGTTTATTTAAATAACGAAGTACGGGTGCCTGGCATTTAGATGACCTGTATATCAATGCATGGTGTAAATTAACGGAAAGTGATGAAAACTGGGTAAACTTCAAAGGACTAGAAATAGAAGAGTACATTCGATGATTAAGCTGCACAAATTCTGGCTTCAGGGTCATGGGTTTCCGAATACCAACAAGATATTAATTTGTAACGTTCATGAAGCGTCCAGATTAGCTTTTTCCTTTGACTGTACTCAAAGTGAGCCCCTATGCTGTGAAGCTATCATTACAACAGCTAATGATGCATTTATTTAGTATGATTGTTCGGGAAACTGCTGTTGGATGTTAATGCGAAACAGAGATCTCCGAAAAGTCATTTCACAAAAACTCGTGTCATCCAACACAACCACACCTTACACATGCACATTTCAGACTGCTTCATTTGACATGACATTAGCGCGCATGCCTATTCACTCTGCGGGATCAGCCTTGTAAGACTGAAATAATCACATCAAATAAGCACAAGAAAAATGAAAACTTGGTTTTCTACTTCTTCCAATTGCGAACCCAGATTGTAGAAATATTTTGCTTGTAAGAATTGAGTGGGGGGTAATGAAAGGAGCCGCAAAGATATTTTAAGACTGAGTTAAAAAAAATTTGGGGCTATCCACGCTGCATGTTCTAGAGCTGGAATGCAATTCAAAATGTAGTAGAATGAAATCAATTTTCCAGAAAGATCTGCTTATAATGAATCTTCCTGTGAATCAAAAGTTGTGCATACCATGACCTCGCCACGAAGAGTCAATTACCGAAACAGAAGATGAATACAAGAATTAGCCACGCAAGTAGGACAACGCAGTCTCCAATTAAAATTACCACGGTCAACTGAATGTAATGAACTCACAATAAGAAAGCGTCTGTAACTGCTACGTTACATTAGGTTTGTGTCAAACTTCTACGGCTTAGAGTTAACACGCTTACATCACTCCAAACAAAAGGTAAAACATTTAACAATACACTCAAACCATCTCTACTCACAGATAAGGGTACAAAGCCAATAAAGATCTATAAGTTGAGGAAGAATCTGTAATTGTTTAAAAGAATGTAAAAGCCGTGCAAAATATTGTGTCTGCAAAAAAGAAACGGTACCTTATATTTGCGTGAATTTCAAATTAGTTTGATACAATAAAATGCAGTTTGATCTGTAAATGCGTCTCTCGTGGGTTTAAAAATGTTATTCTGTGGTTATGAATGACATTCAGACGCTCATAATGAGGAAGGAAGGGAGATATATTCCAGCAAAAAAACTAGCTTTCCCAGCCCGACCTATTTCTTTTGCAAGACAGCATCACCACATTCAAGTTGAACATAAGAGAAACAAAGTTTACCACCAAGCTAGAACATCACATGTAAGAACCCTAAAAATATCAAATTTCTGCTCGCTGGAGATCTTTTAAGGCCAGTTTGCATGGGTGACTTTTATTGTGTTACTACTTCTCTTAGTTTACGTGAATGAGTAGGTAGACTGACGAGTGCGATGGCATGCAATGAACCCAACACATATACTCGGTAAAAGTAGAAACTTGGTTCTTGTACAATGGAAACATTCTGGCACAGCACAACGAATGTACAATGTAAATTGGCTCTAGCAACGTTTCCATTCCTTATTTCTACATGAAAGAGTTTGGAAATATCACATCAACCATATCAAATATTCTGTCCTCTACCGATTTCCCGATTACCGTATTTTCACACTTCTAAGATAGAGTAAAGACGACTGATGGCAAACAATGATGATCATATGTGAGGCGGCGCATCAAGAAAGCATTTTGGCGCAGTTAACACGATCAGTCACGCAAATATTGCAATTTCCTACGTTTCTTCGCATAATTCGCGTTTCCTCCTTACACGTGCTATAAACAGGAAAGATCATTAAGAAACTATTTTTATAATTCCGTGAATTATCCTCTTCAAATAATCTGATCTTATCTCGCAGCAGGTTAAGCCTACTTGATATACTTGTGGTCAAGAACATTAAATCAGACAAATTTGTAGACAAAGAAATTCTCATTTGGTTAAATAAGCGATTAAAATAATATGTCTAATGAATTTTTCTGTGCACTAACGTTTTTATTTATCTTCCAGTATGATAGTGTGATTAGAACACAAAAACATGTTGTGGCAGCAACAAGCTGTTGTTTACTAGTCACGATATCAGTTGTAAACGAACGTAATTGGGCAGTTTAAGGCGATAATAAACAATAGTAACGATAGTAAACAATTTAACGATCATCTTGTATTTAATCTTCTTAGGGGGTTTTTCTGCATGCAGTTTTTCTTATCTCTGGTTTATCTTGAAATATTTGTGTAAATTTTCATTATCGAGACAGGCACCGTACCAACCTTGGTTCATATTACCAGTAATTGGCAAGTGCTCGCAAAAACGATCGCTAATGAATCGACAAACACGAAGGTTCGATAGCATGTTTGCATAAGTAATAAATAACGTAATTCAAAACATGATCGAAGCACAAAAATACATCATGAAAAGTCCGCAAGAACGAGACATCGCGCACGCGTGACAACGAAGTTTGTGACGTAATTTATGCAGGCACGCACAACAGTACACAAGCGTAGCGAGATCTTTGGGTGATCCATCATCAGTCGCCAAGATCAGCGTTTAGTATGACATGTTCGCGATAACGTACTTCAGGCGGTGTTAACTGCACAGTCCTATACTTATTTTGCGGAGCATGTCATCAACAGTAGCACGAAATCCAATTTTCATAGGTGCAACCACGTCTAGAGTAGCGACATTGATTGACTGAAGTGCATGATCAAGCTCGCGTTTATGTTCTTCCAGGCTATTTTGTTCACTTACACAAAACACAGTTCATTTCCCACGAAAATACATAGACTTATACACGAACAAAAACCAGATGATTATGAAATTATATCAACAACAGCACGGAAACTCTTAACCCACGTATTTGTTTAATCCCAAGTGCAAAATATGATGATGAACAAGCCATGTTGAGCATCAAATATTTCGCCAAATGAAACTGGCAGTGCAATCATGATAATTGTAGAATTACTGAATGATACCTTTGCACATTAACAAGGTAGCATGCAAATAAATAACTTGTTTTTCTGTTTCTTACTTTATGTTACCAGTTTCTTGCAACATTGTGTTTTCATCGATATCTTATAACATGAAACGAGATCCGGAGACACGACACTTATGTATAATAATAGAAAAGTTCTTATAAATTGTTTCTGCGTTTACTTTACTCCCTTACATCCTTAACACTTTATGTAACGTAGTTTTATTTTTAATTTATGACAGTATTTTTAAGATCCGAGACTGGAGTGGGTTCGATGGAATAGAAAAAATTCAACAATCAACTTCAGAGTAGAACAAAATAACTAAATCATCAAATTGCCAATTGGTCATATCTGAAAGCTGTCCTTTCCTTTTAGGCAAATAAAACTCAAAGTAATAGAAGTTCCAGTGGGCAGTAAACTGACCATGCAGGCGTGTTTATGAGCAGCAATAGATGGAGTTTGCCATCAGTTCCATATCAACGTACGCACACCTCTCAGTTCTGACTGTATGGATCAGAATGCAATGTAATTCGGGCATTTTATTCGTCGTTCATACATTTATAGCCTAAATGTTCTCCATAGCTAAACAGTTCAAAATTACGTTGATTTTTGTTAGCGTTTGCAGCATAGATTTATAAATCTGTTACTTTCCCGTAGATAATAGAAGTTATTTACATACCTCGACTCTAAAGCAGCACAGAAGGTCGGAAATAAAAAGTGAAGCAGACTTGTGTAATGACGCAGACGCGTGTTTTAAACATTCATAGGCGGGCTCCAAAAGCCCTATTCAATCCCTAAACGTATACAGGAAGGGCGATTAAATAATACCTCAACTTAACTCGCTTGTTTGAAAATACCACACATTTGGCTTCTGGTAATTAGTATTCAGTAACAGTCTCGCGCTAGTTAAATCACTCTCTTAAATTAGAACCATGACCAATTGAGATTTGATACCAAGAAACTCATTTTGCAAACACGGTGCAAATCAAAAAATGATCCAAAAATAAGTCGACATATCTTTCTGTAAGCAAGTTTTAATAAACAGTAACCAGAACTGTCAATAATGAAGCGATAATAAGCACGCTATGTTTGAAAAACTTACACTTTCATTTACCGTCTGCTGCGCAGCCTACAGCGCGTTAGACCATATTCATGTCAGTTGAAAGATGCCCTCGAAATGCAAGGCACTGCCTGGTCATTTATGAGGAAAATTTTAACTGTGAATACTTTTGGAAATTTGTTCTTATAGTGCCATATAGGGCAGTGCCATTACTGAAAAAAAAATTCCGGTTTATCACCATTTTTGGCTTTTCCTTTTATTTTTAGGAGTCTGAAAATCTCAAAATCTGAATCTTCAAGTCAAAACTTATGCAGTTATAACCAAAGTCGCAACGAGGGTGACAAGAGGATATAAAACCTTATAAGATGAATAAGCCTATAACTTAACCATCTAGTTATCTAATCTATTTGGAGGAACTGAAGCCGATTAACCATGCAAAGGAAAATATATACGACTGAAATTTTCAAACTACGCTGCAGGTGTCCATATGTAGATACTGTGTACAGTTCCAATGTCAATTAGCATGAACTATCAAGAAAATTCTTGTATCTTACACCAATAGTGTTCGTGTCATCGAGACAGGAACAGAGTTGGAAGAAGGCCAATGACAATACGTTCTTATAATTCTAATGAAATTTTTGCGGTGAGGGGCGTACGACTTCTTGGGATCTTCTAAACAGACGAAACAGCTTCGCGCTGTATAAAAACACACCGAACCTGCATACTTTACACTGAATAAAATGCCATTGAAACAATGTCTACCACCGCATGTACCAACTACCACGAAGTGATAATTAGGAAGAACTATATACAGTGTGGGTCTCACAGCATTTTAGTTCTCGGATGTAATTGCAATTATGCAAAAACGTGGTCGGTGAACACTGACGTCTATAACTCAATTAGATTCTGTTTCATAGCCATGAAACGTTTGTTTACTTGATTGTCTCAACTTAAAAACGTGAGAATAACTTTAAGACCTATGAGGGTCGGCATAAACCACCGATATACTGTACTGTTACAAAAAGAGGTGAAAAAAGTTTATGAAATATTATACAGTGGAGTTGGGTCTTAATCATAGTAGACGAACGCAAGGACGAATGCGCAAAAAATGTGTATAAGCTTGATCATTTCTGCTGAATAGTGCACAGCAATGAAATGATGACCGCTGTGGAAAAGAAGAATGTGTATATAAGACTAAGAAAATGAACGAAAACAACAAAAACGTTTTCTCTCCGTTTCATACGAAAATAAAGAATCTTCGTGCAAATGTTTTCAAATTTTTAATATATTTAGTCTAGACAGCATTGTTAAATTCAGTGAAAATATTCGGAGGTTAATATCTTTCACTAGGTCAAGTCGAAGCGTGCAAGTTTAATGTGAAACAGCGAGGTGACGCGTGCAGGCAACCAAACTTAGTTGGTTGAAGCAGAGTGTGGCCGTTGTCTGCACACTAGTCAACTGAGGACAGATGTCACCGATACTCCATAGTTTTCAGGAGGAAAACAAACAGCACACTTATAAGATGAAGAGATAATGTCAAGGTCGAACAAGTATAGAGTAGTTTAATATACATAGATTGAAAATCTACCAGACTGAGGCAATGCCATTTTTCAAAAAGGAAACAGGATATTAGAGTTTCACACTTGAACAATGCGCAGCACGGAAAACGCAAACTATTATATAGGTCTTTAAAATTGCGCTCGGAACCAAATCTATAAATCAGCCATCATTATTTGATTGTCTTTAGAGCGCTTTGCAGCTTTAGACCAACCAAAGACTATAAATTATAATAGGATCTTATTGTATAGGTGTTATTAGACATATATCTATATATACTAGCCAGCAAAGAGAATACACTTGCATAGAAATATGTACCTTAGTTTTGGAGTCTTGAATACGACTGATCGCACTTGATGCCGGAAAAGTTTCTTTCAGAGTTGAAACGTCGCTCTACAAAGCGGTAAAAACAACGTCAATTGAAGTCGAGTCCTGTTGACTAAGTTTACAAGCTCTCGAGGGAGCCCGGAGAACAGGAGCTTCGCACGATGACAGCCGTCTCTCAACAGCCACACTGTAACAACTCCCTGACTAGTGATGGAGGATGAAATTTCATCCCGAAGATGACGTGAGGAAACAGTTGACTTTAAAATTTTTTATCAGCCGTGTTTAGAAAAACAAAGTTTTTATAAATCATTTCTAATCACTTTCTAATTAGTTCCAAAATCAAACGGCGAATTCGCATCCCCGTCCATTAGAATACAGCCATAACAATGATTTTGAAATTGAAAACATGTGAGGAACATTAGAAAGTAGATACCAAATTTCTAACAGAAGTTCAAAAAGTGCTGGATCGATAACAATATTTCTCATAAATCGTCTGCTGGAAATAGTGAGACGTTTATTCTCTTTAATACAATTATCCTCCCATGTTACTTGTACAAAGCGAGTTGAAATTATCGACTGCAGTACGGAGTTTGAAAAGACGACATTTTTTACCTACATCAATGTTCATTGTATCTTTTAAGTAAGATTGAAAAAATGCATACCAAGGACATACCAAAACACACCAGCTATTCTTGACTCAACTTTACGCCGAGTGAGAGAAGTGTAGAGGCCCAAATTCTACTCGAGTGTATAGAATTAGAAATGAATTTATTTCAATGTGCCGGATTGCAAAAGTGCAAGTTGAAATTGAATGACAGCAGATCACTTTTCCAGCTTATGCTACGTCATAAGAATTGATAAATGTTCAAAGATACTGAGGAATGCCAGAGTACGTTTGTGGACTATAGTGTTTTTATCTTGTTGTCCTATGGTCAGTCAGTAAGTTTTTGCACCAGTTCTTTAAGCAAGCCGGCATTCTCACGGACGGAAAATCATTTTAAGCTTCATTCAACACGGCGTGAGAAAAGCAATGCAATCTAGTTCAATTTAAGTTATTAACATTTACTTAATTATATTATTGTACAGATAAAATCACAATTAAGCAGAAGATATGTAATACAAAAACAGGCGTCATCCTTTTCGAATGTTTCTTTGTGTTGTTTCCTAAAAAATATTTTATCTCCGCTTTCTGATATTCAATTTACGATCTACGTAAATTGTAAGCATTCACTCATGACGTCATAATGTTGGATCAAGAATTAGTTCGGTCATGTTGAGGTAAAACAGCAAATATTAAACGTTAAAAATGTGGAAAAAGAAAAATTTTAAGGTAGTTTTGACAACAAGTGCACGTGGAGATCACCCTGTGTATACGATACACGGACCAATATGTGCTGATAAAAGACTTATACATTCCTGAACATTGCTGATTTAATAATCCATTCAATTATACGAGACCGAAAGTTGTGATTTGAAAAATAAAAGAAAATAGTTTATTTACTGAATATTGGTCTTATTTTTTCATGACATAAGGCATTTCAGAAACATGACTTTATGGTTTATGCCTGAAGGCGAAATATGCTTTCCAAATGAAAGAAAATAACGTGAAATGTAGTTACAGACATTTATGGTAACTTATAAGTTCAAAATGATAAAATATTAGGTCAGTATTCGCTTGTAGTAAAGACCGTTCTTTGATATTCTATTAATCTCTTTCAAAGGGTTTAATTGCTCCAATTACCGAAAGATGAATTTCAAAATAATCTTTTCCAAGTTTTTAGACAGTTTTAACCGTCGTATAATACAGTTAGAGTGTAGTGCTAATATTACTGCAAGACATGATGTTAAGTTTGAGCAGTTATACAGCTCAACATTCAAAAACAAAGAAAATAATGATGTACGAATACTTTCAGGAAGGATTTTATGGTCCACAACATTATTATACTAATCTGTGTTTGCTACACATTGACATTGTCAAAACGTAGAACATATAATTATTATCATATTTATCCAACTTTCCTGAGCTCACCTGATCTATACTGATGTGAGATAACCTGATAGAGAATTCAGGTTCACTGTTTCTAGTTCTTTGCTGCTCTCTCGTGTAGCAGGTGCACGGCGGTGCCAGGAAGCTGCCAATGAAAACTAGGGATAAAGAGGTTTTCAAAGAGATTTGAGTTCAGTACTGCAACGTCTTTATATTGGTTTTGGCAATATGTATGTGTTGTTTTGAGAATATCATAGCTGAGAGGGGCGGTATCGACTGCCTGAACAGAAAGATAAAGTGATAACGATCTGGTAAAATTAACACCAACGTCAACTGTAAGCAAAAATAGCATATTACGTTCTGGTCAGTCAAGCGTTGATCCATGGTACCATGCATGCTTGATAGATGGTAGCAAGGAAATGAAAACACGCTGTTATTCATTGTTCAAAATGCCAAGTAAAGTTCATGAGGACTCATATTACCCACTTGACAGAAACGTTTTTTACAGCAGTGTTCGCCCGAATAAAATAAAACCGATCATCTGTATATTGGATTACTGCAAGCGTAGACGAGACAACACCACAGACAACTTGCTAAACACTTTTGCTTATGACTGCATGACGTAAATCTTTTGTAAAACTAAAAGAACAGGCATCATGGCTCATACATTAGCAGGACCAAGTTTCTACATAATACCAATTGCATCGACTCTAAAAATCTCAAACTTAAGTATAGACAATAGACACAAAGTCGATTTTCTTAGTTTTCATTTGCACACATCGCTGCTAGAGACCTAGAGTGTTGAGCAAAGGTTGGGAAACACCAAAACAGTGAATCAAAGGCACGCTTGTAATGCCTCACACTCAGTAACGTATATTAGTTGCAATCAGCCAATCAGAACACGCCATAAGGGTAAATAAATCTTCCTATGGTAGTGGCTATAGTAGTGGCTTTAATTATACAGTATACTGATGCAGTGTCTGCAAGGAGCTTTACAAACTTATTTACAAGTATTGAGTGACCATGAAGTTTATTGTTACAGTATTATTCATAATATGACCACTCTGGATTATCCAACGAAATTAATCGAGTGCCTGCTTATCTTTATTCCCCTATAACATGCAGCCAAATGTTTTTCAAACGCTGTTATTCTTATTTTTAGAAAACCCACGGGATTTCACCTTTACCAGGCTAAGAGATCCACCATACTTAAGAGTTTTAATTATAAAGTCAACTGTGTACAACTTTCATTCATTTTGTCATAACACAAAATATTCCATTTTAAGATACATATACCTTATATACGCAGACGAGGGGAGTTTTATTAGCAGTAGATTCAGTGCTAATGATAACTAAAATTTCTGATTAAATTTGTATCAAAACCATTTCTTCCATAAACGAAGAAACACTGTCGCATACGTCTTATCACCTAATGTTTTCCAAATGAAGTCAATGAAAAAGTATACACAAACTTAAAAGGTAACTTAATTATAATCGACAGTCGTAATCTGTTTTAAGCGTGTGCCATGTAACATGAACCTATACAGAAAGTATACTACAAGTACATAATCTCCTCTCACTTCATTGTTTTCACATTGCATGACTTGGTTCTAATCTTTCATTGGTATGCGGAATTCACAATTAATGATCAATAAGTTTCACTTTTTTTAAACCTAAACAATTATCTTCTCGAAAAAGGTGAAGTTTTAGATAAAATTGGACCTTAGCTAATTTTTGCCAGAAAATGTCAGAAATCTCTAATCTTTACAAAATGTTGTTATCTTTAAAAACAAGACGTCCTGGATTAAAAGAATTTAACTTTTTTTAAACACTGTACTCCGTATGCGTTGATGCGTCAAATTATGCCACAGAAATGTCAAATGACGGTAGTCATGCAGTACCAAATTCATGGTACTGCATTCGTGCTTTTCCAATTTTATCTCCGTTGGGTTTCAAAAACTTTAGATAGTGTATATCTTCGTGCAATATTACATTTCACGCGAGGGATTAGTATATTTATGTTCCACAAAGGAAATAATAAAATCAAGAAATAACTGAATTGGAAAATTGGTTGTGTTCGTGGTTGAAAAGATAGAGAGATTGTCAATAGACTTTTATAGCCGCAGGCAAAGTTAAAGAGATTATTTATTGTTTTGAAAATAATGGACAACTTTTATGTGTTTTCAACAACCGGCAACTTTATTTCGATATTAATTTCGGCACGAAGTGAATGCGTTTGAATTTGATCCGAGATATACTGAAAGACAAGTTATTTATGTTAATTCGCCGAAGAAGACTTGATGGCTCCGTAAAGAAAAGTTTGATATTCATCACAGCAATTAACAATATCACCATCTGTAGCAAATTGGTACTATATAGTCTATTTCAACTCAGCTGACACAAAAGATCGTTCAACAGTACAAGGCATCCTCAGATTAAGATTGCAAGCATTTGGGGCACTATAGGAATGACTGATAGTGATATGTGATGTAGATATCAAGATTATCACGTTGCTATTTCCTAACCAGATTTGACTATTCATTTTGCAAAATCGTCATTTTCTCTCGTTCTCGTAGACATCTCAAGTTCTATGCAAAACAACTGAATCTGAAAAATTTAAACTCACTCGAAAACTTGGCCTCACAATGCTTTGCTTGCATGCTGTTATTACGTCATATGGAATCGGCAATTTTTAACGATTTGCAACTCGCCCATTTTTTTTACAGAAACATTTAGAAATTATAAGAAAAGTTAAGAAGGAATGTATGTAAGTCTTATCTTTTAACTTACAATAGCAAGCTGGAATGTAAATTATACAAATTTAATAAACAACGTCGACCAAGTTCCCATGCTAATCAATTTCGTGATTCGTGCATGGTCAAAAACTGCGTTCAAGGACAACTTGGCACAACTTCTTTACAAATCTGTCATTGTTAACGTCACTTGATTTTAATAAGCACAGTTAGCGGCAGATATATAATCTTAGGATCACGGCGTAAAATAGAAAAGTCAACAGGTCCCATAATAGTATTCATATGTGCATGTAGAAAGTTTGATAACATCAAAAAGATAAGATCGTATCCCCCATTATTGCACTTGACAGATAAACCGTCTATAGATTTAATATAATTAATTTGCACCTAAAAACAGATCATACAGATTTTTTGTCATCCCTTGAATAAAATAGGAAAATGGTTGAACTTTACGATAGAAAAAAATTAGTTTGGCGTGTGCTATTCAGAAGTGGCACTGCAAGTGAATGTCAAAGCGTTCTTACAACTGCATACTACCACTAAAAGCTTGAACAATTCTTGAATGTGAAAACAACCTAGTGTAGTTTATTAAGCCTCGTAAGTACTTACGTAGATGAACGTACAAAAGAGTGTTATAGGTAACGTGGATCGTCCACTTGAGATGGAGATAGTCAGAGCCCAACAATTTTTACTATAAATTCATTAATTTGTTGAGGATTTACCTTTGATGAACTATTGGAAAATATGTTTGGTGTTTTTATAGATTAGAATCCCTCAGCTTTTCAACGAATAAGAGCTTTGATATGCAGCGTGCACGAACATACACTTCCTCTAATGCTACCAGGGAATTGTCCTTAAAAAAGAGCTCAGCAAATACGATATTGCTCTGACGAACAGGAAACACATTCCTACAACTTTTAGAGGCGAAAGGAAACTGCGACACAAAAAATAAATTGGCAAACATTAAATTTAATGGTTTAAGCCGGAATCAATAAAATGAAAAAAATTCAATTCCTAATATTGTGAGTTTTGTGAAACAAAATAAAATTGTGTAAACAAGCACGTACGATGAAAACATGTCAATAACATTGTTTTTTTGACAAAACAAGAAAAATACTGCACACACAACGCAAATCCTAACAGTGGGTAAATTAGAACCCAGTAGGTTCGCAGCTGTGTGCTCTGCTTCTTTTTCTAATCACATTATCGTTATTCTAATTACACAGTAGATATTCCAAATTAGGTTCTAATTAAAGCCGAGCTGATTAGTGATTAGCGTTGATGTTCTAATATTAGCATGATTAAAGTATAACTAGCAGCAACGCAGAGTGTAAAGGCTGCATTCCAGTTACGCGTTTTTGACCCGCACGTAGTACACGCACGTAAAAGATCAAACTGTAATAAAACGTAGCTTTCAAACAACCACGAGAAGAATTGTTTAGAATTTAGAATTTTGAATAGTTACG
>JAODVQ020515852.1:0-24915 GCA_025400075.2 Phenganax stokvisi
AAAGCTTTGCATATATAAATTTACGTGGTGTTTCCACAAAACTGTACATTAAAATGTATTTACAGTTGTTATTAGGGCATTGTGTAAGGATGGCCTCTTGTGTATATGCTCTTTGTTAGTGAGGCTATGCCTCTCCGAATGTCTTTGCAGGAAGTTAGAGTTATGATTGCAACCACTAGAAAAATTCAACAATAACAGATAAATGGAAGGTGAAAAAATCCATCTAAAATGGGTCTAATATAATTATGGAAACAATGCCTTGTTTCAATGTACATAATAGACTGATATAGAAATGGCATGGTTTCACATATTTTCTCTGGGTGGTGTTACCTACCAATAGACTCTGCTATTCTTTTTTGGAAAAATATTATAATAAAGTGTAAATACTTTATTAAGATATCCTTCTTTACTTTTAGAGCGTGACTGCATTTGGACGAATGATGATAGAGAAAACCAAAGAGCTTGTGGAGGGGAAGTACACTGTTGCAAATGGCTACGAACACGATGCTAAGGTAGAAACGAAAAATGTTCACAAACAGATTGCCCTTAGTGGTTGTATATTCAGCAAAATGTATTAAATGGTAGCACACTGCCAAAAGCAAACCCGAGTCTCTGCAATGCTGTTGCACTGCTCTTTAACTGAAATAACTCTGTAGTAATCTTAGGCAGAGTATTGTACTTTAGTTACATTTAAAGGTGCTCAGGTTAGACTCTTGGCAGAAGGTCTTATAGGTACACTTTTTAATGGCTTTTCTTTATGTCTCTAAAAAATTGAGTCCATTTTGGCATTATCAACATCAACTATGCATGTAGCTTTGACTCCAACCAGGATGGTGAAACTGAAGTAATTCGTTTGAACTATGTATGATGCACTTTAAGACTGGGATGAGCAATGAAAAGCAACAAATTGGTTTCAAAACAAAAAATTTTGGTATGAAACTCATGGACTGAATAAATCTTTTATTTTACTGAAACTATGGTATCTTTTTATGCTTTTTGCCATTTGTATGTTATGTTTTAATGTATTTGTGGAAACAGAAGACTTTGTACCATGTGAAAAAGATACCCACCCAAGAGGAGCATGCAGAAGATATACTAGTTTGTGCTCAACAGTTTCCACTAGCTGTCAATATATGTACCACTGACCGATATGTCTGCTGGAGCATCATCCTACTCTTGCATGGTTTTATTTTCCCTGCAAATATAATAGCAAACATCGCAATAAATGTTTCTTCACCTTAGATCTTTTTCATTTTCCCGTTTAAGTTGGAATGTTTCTCAGCACAAAGGCAACAAAATCCAGTGGTTAACAAACATTCTATTTTAAGACCTAGTTACTTTTAAACTATTTTTCATACTTTATACTGGCAACTACATTCCTGTACCAATTCATGAATGCATACGACTGTCAATATCAGGAACCTTAGGACTTATAACAGACAACATATTAGCATATTGTGGCTTTTATATACATGTTTTAGCTTTTGTGTTATTGTTTGCTATATTCAAGTTACGACACAGTCACATTTACTGTTGTCTTTTACCCAATAGCTGAAAACATTTGAAAGAAAGCATATTTCAATGCTATTCCTCAATACAAGCTGAATATGCTAGTGTCAAAAAATCGGCTCAGAACATTGAAAGGAAAACATAGCTCAATATACGTCAATAAGAGCTACATTATGCACTGCTATTTATTCAAACTATGGCCAAACTCAGTTTTGGAAGCTGATTATGTTTGACAATCCGCATAAATATACATCCTTCAAGCGCGTAAACATGTTGGGAAGGGAGATGTATTTATTGTTTGACATTTGTACACGGTGATACCTGACTAATGACTTTTATCCAGGTTATATATGGTGACACAGACTCAGTTATGGTAAAGTTTGGTACAGATACAGTTGCAGCAACAATGGAGCTTGGTAATGAGGCTGCTGCCTACGTCACTTCTCATTTTGTTAAACCAATCAATCTTGAATTTGAGAAGGTTTGTATATTTAGTGTTAGCACAAAGTTTGAAAATTGAATAGACAAATGCATCTTTTGCTCCAGGTTTTGCCCTCTCTACATTTCCCTGTTGTCTGTAGTTATTAATGGGAACACAGCTGATTTACTAGGAACTACTGCAGAATATCTGCGGGTGTAAGTTCTCTGAGGGGTTAGATGTGAGCATTGTAGAGCTGCAGGTTCTGAGTGCAAAGAATAGTTCTGAACTGTTGTTGTTTGGGTTTGAAAATGCAAGTATATGTACTAGATATTGATATAACTGCAATGTACTCTTGAGTTTGAATTGAGCTGACTAAAATGGGCCTGTATAAAATTCTGATAAGTTGTCATTTTATTTTTAGGTGTATTTCCCATATCTTCTAATCAGCAAGAAGCGTTATGCTGGATTGTACTTTACAAGACCGGAAGTACATGATAAAATGGACTGCAAGGGAATAGAGACGGTAACATCTGGCTGCTTGTTTCTAGCTTGTTTGAACTATTTAAGGTGCAAGAGAATGACCCGTGGGAGTAAAGTATATTGTATGGCGTTGAACAGAGTAGACTAGCATAGCATAGAATGCTTGGGTGCATGCACCTATGAATCAATCCAATTAGATCCAGTGTGCCCAGGTGCACTTTACATAATTCTTTTACCCTGCCTAATGCCATTCTTTTTTACCAGTTAATGGGAAAGCATTGCTCTACAAACGGTTAATTAAACTGTCTCGCAGGTCTTATTTCAAGTCGTCAAGATACGATGCAATACATCCCTCTGTTCCCAACCTATTTATTTTAAGGGTAAAGACCTTATCACTTTCAAACCCAGAGTCATCTACCACCTTTAATGTTAAAAAATAACAAGTACATATTTATTGTGTGCTTAACTTGTGTAAGAAAAAGTATACGAGACATTAGGGGATATCAAGTAATCACTAATACTGCCAGACTAGGAACTTTTGTTAGTATCTGGTGGCCGCTTTGGGAAGTATTTTGAACCGGAAAATGCAGGAAATAAGTGTCCGTGTCCGCCTTAGAGGGAGTATATTTATAGAGAAACAAGTGTGAGTTGGCAGGGATCATATCTAGTGTCTGCCTTAGAGAGGTGTCCACCTTACACGGATGTCTGCTCAGAGAGAGTCCACTGTAAACCTTTAAGGTGCAAAAGCTTTATACAAATAAGTAAAATTGTCTTGTTTTGGACCCTGAGGATTGACCTAGTCGGGACATTCAGGTGACTTGATGACTTTATGTTATGTTAATTTTCTGTATTTACTTTTTAAATTATTTTATTGATTAGTGCAGTTCTTTTTTAACTTTATAATAACCTGCTTTTTCTTGCAAAATTATGCTATAACTTGGAAGCAATCCTTGACCACTAATAAACTTTCATATTTGTATAACAGTTTGGTCTAAAGTTGTGCATTTGCAAAGGTGTATGTATGAATGATGTAATTTCAGATATCACAGACGACTTCTACTGTAGTGAGAAACATGACATTTTGCTGCTAACCATCCATGTTTAAAATGTAAATCATGCATGTTGGAAATGTGAACAAAGATGTAGAAAAAATTGTATTCAGCAATTGATTGTAATTGGTGATATCATTTGAAATTTTTTTTTAGGTTCGACGAGACAATGCACCATTAGTTGCCAGCCTAATCAGTAATTGTCTAAAGAAGATTCTAATTGAAAGGTAAACAATGTCATTTAATTTTTTTGTAAAATTGAGTCTTTCAGTGGTGATGCTCCTTGCGTATGCTGACTATAGACTTTACAGGGGGAATAAAAATGTATCCCTGCTGAGAATCTCTGTAAAATTTGATAGAACTAAGCTAACTTAATTGCAATAGAAATACAAACAACTTTCTGTATAAAGTGTACTGAAGTATTGTCCTAGAATTCCGAGTCTGTGTTTTAGCTCATCTTGTTTAACCTGAGTTATTCTTTCACTTGCTATAGTAGCATTTTGTCTCCATGGCCTGAACACTTGCGCTTCGACATTTAAGCTTGGTTGAATTTCCTCACTTTGTCACTTATCAGCTTGAGTTGGTACTGAACTTGTACTGGAGTTTAGGGTAACTCTGACCAGCTCTAAATTTCACCACTCTGTTTCACCCAGGAAATAACATGGGCACAATATGCATAGAGCATTTTTCTCTACTATCATCACTCTCTATTTTCTCTAATTCTTTTACAGATAAGCTAGATTGCTTTGCTATCAGGTTGAGAGCATGGCTCTCATGCCAGCAGCATGAATATTTGTTCAGTAACCTGTAGTGCAACACTTTCTTGCACTTCTTGAACTTCTTGGCTCTGTTCCCTAGATTGGTGTGATTGATGTGGTGCGACTGTCAATATAGTAACATGTTTGTCTGGTGGAATATCAAGGTATTGGAGGTCAGAATGGGAAATTATACATCATCTCTGACATAACATTATGGTCTACCATTTCATACCATCTTTATGTGAAGTAACTCACAGTTCTGATAGTTTTGAAGAGAAAGTTCTTATTAAGAAGGTCATCCATTCCCCCACACTGCCTGCCTCACAATGGAGCTCAATTTGAAATGAACAACTAAAAGATTTTGTTTTCAGACAGGTAGTGATGTAGATTTGTCATTGATCACTTTCCAAGGCTAGTGTCCAGCACCACTAAGTGTAGTTCTGTTGTTGGATTATCTTCTACTGTCTACCTTTCTTTTAGCAATCACTTTCAAACTCATCCAAAACTCTTCAACTTTCAGTGATGGCAAAAGATCGTAATACAATGCTTGACGCAAAGAACAAGCATGCTAGGCTCTGTGGGCCTTTCCTTCGTTTCCCCTTGTTTTTTGTAATGAATTGGCCCAGTGAATAGTTCACCAGCCACTTGGAATGTTTAGGATCCCTGTATTCGGTTCCATGCATACTTTTTCAGGAAAAGGGTGTATTGTAACCATGGCTTGGAATTATCAACTTTCTCACCATTGACTTTACAAGTCTCGGACTTCTTACTCATGGGCGTCTTCGTATGCTCATCCGTGTCACTTTGTTTCTATTACTTTGTTGTACCCTTTTAATTTAAAAAGTGTGTTGAGATTGTAACTCTTTCCTTGTCAGTGGACTAGTGATACTGTCACTGAGATGTTGGCTTTTGTAATTAAAAGATCATACCCAAGCCATAACTCCTGTCCTAGTTAGATTGAACTTCTCTGGGATGATGCGAAATTGATCAAAGGCACTAATGGTACCAGCAAGTAGTTATCAGATAACCTTTGCCTTTGCTTTGCTCCCCTTTGACAGTTAGCTGACTTTATGTGTACACCAACCTTTTCGGTTAGACATTCAATCTGGACTATTTCACCACAGCTCCTTATGTTGTACATCACCACCTCAGCTTGCTACATCAGCTCACATAATTTCTATTGGAACATGTTTTCACTAGATTTTTAGCTTTGTTTGCATTTTTATAATCCTGTTCTCAACAAATTGCTTGTACTACTGTCACTCCTAACCTAATGAACTGCTGTCTCTCAACTAGGGAACATCTTTGACTGGATAACTCTTCAACGTATCTTTCACGCCAGTCGGTAGATTAGCAACTATATATGAGTTGCTACTTTCAGATGAGAGATAGTCAACCCTCTCTTTGTCAGCTTTGCTTTAACTGCGATAGCATACTGAGTTACATGTTTCTCTTGATCCATGACAGTATTGCTTCATTGCCACTTGCTTTGCAACAGCCATGCTGCTCAATTGACTACATCAGTAGCACAGCCAGCAGTCATGCAAGTCATGCAGTGCATGTCTAAAATTTTTGTCAAAAATTTAAAAAAGAGTAGTCCAAAAATACTTTTGTCAAAGTAAAATTACAATTTGTCTCTAACTTGGCTTGCTTGACCAGTGTCTTTTTCTTGTTGCCATCTATCAAAAATAAAATGTCTCTTCGTAGCTCCTCATGTGGAATTTTGCTGCATATTCTTATGTGTTCTTGATTTATGATATCTTAGCTTGCCCATTGTAGTTATGGATGGTGTTTTAGTCCTGGTATTTTAAATTTGTGTGACGAAGCAGGCAACACAACCTGATCACAGCTTATAAAAGCCATACCTTCCTGTGTACAAATGCATGTGAATATTCTGAAGAAAGTAAGAATTAGGCCATATTGTGAAATATGAATTACACATGACAGTGAGGCGTTAGTGGCTAGCATGTCACTGTGTCTTGATCTTTCTTGGTGGCTAGCATGTCACTGTGTCTTGATCTTTCTTGGTTGAAGTTGACATCACTTAATCGGAGTGAGTTGGGTAAATCACTAGTCATGTGGAGTATAAGCTGGTACTTGTAGGTATTCAAAAAGGTTAACATTTAACATTCGTATAGTTTTCTATCATGGTTTCCATGTTGTCCTAATTTATTTATTTGTTTATAATGATATTTATCCAGGATATCCACATCACTAAGGTCTTTTTCAGTGGGGTTTGCAATTGACATTGTATTGCAAGTAAATACTGTCCAAGTGTGGTAAACTTTGACAGTAAAAGGCAAGATTGGGGTTTGATTTGTCGTCCGATCTGAAAGGTGATAAATTTTTTCCAAATGTGCAAAACATTTCACTTTGTGCAGTAGGAGTAAAATGTCGTAAAATTCAATGCTCAAATCACAGGAAAGAGTGTTTGCGCGTTATAAATTTCAAACTTTTCCAGAGGAGTTTGCCATCGTAGCACAGTAGATTGGCACGCACTAAATAGAGAAGGTTGAGGCGGCAGATCTCTATTGTTGTTGCCATTGAAGCCATGAACGCATCCTTCTTCCAGTATTTCACATTGCACAGTTTTATTTTCAGTGAGTCCAAAATTTCACTGATGCATAGAACTGGGTGCTGCAGAGTTAACCAAAGCTTGGCATCCCACGCTGTTCACTTTTGTCTCATTAAACTAACTGATGAATTTTTCATTGATACATGTGGACATTTTATTTTCTCTGCTCATTTTGTTTGCTTCACAAATCAGGGTATGATGTCGTTTCGCGCATATTTGCAGCCAGTTGTACTTTACAGTGTGAAGCCTATGTCTTGGCAATTTGCTATTAAAGCAAAGTTTTTTTTATGGGCTAATATCTTTTTAAGAGAACTTCTTGTAGTGGAATGTGTTATGGGTATTCTTCCCACAGCAAGACATTCCTTGTCTTGTTGCAAACCCTATTGTCTTGTAAACCCTAGTAGTACAATTCCAGGTCTGTTGTCCTTTCAATAAGGCTTTGCTGAGTCCGTAAGTGATTCACTTTCCATAGCTTTAAAAGTCTCACTCTTGCCAGTTGTCTCTATGGCCTACCCAAATACTTTCAGTTTCAGACAATCTGTCAATTGCACATTGCCCTTTAGTTGCTTTGGTTGCCCAAGGGATTAGATGTCATACGCCAAACAGTTGTTGAACTTTTGGACTTTCATGGGGTCTTTTTGACTCACTAGTGCAAGATAATGTGATAGTATCTTCCACATATATTTTAATAACTTTGCTCTTTTTCTCATAACAATCTACTAAAATGCCCTTGGCCCTGGTGTCTGATTTAAGCACTAACCCATCAGTACATTTCTTGCTTTTTGCTCTACTTATTATTTTTCAATGAGAAAATTTGTTATCAATAAAGTAACTCCACAATAATCTCCAATCAAACATTACTTGCATCAAATTTGTTAAACATTATGCTTTTTAAGTAAATCTTTTTGACATTAGTGCTCTTCAACGGGTCACTTGCTTCACATCAAGCTTTTCAAACCACAGTTTCTATTTGAAAAGCTTGTTCTTAACCTACTATTGCTATTCTTGTGTTTTATCTACTTCAACATGTTTACTTCACATTGGCATCGAGATTCATTAACACTATGTTTGTTGACATCTGCAATTTGATATTGTTGCTATCCATTGAAATCACTGCAACTTCCTCTTCCTTCACAATCTTGATGTCTTGAACTACTGTACTAGCCTTTTCTGCTACTTTCTGTATCTCTAGTGAAGCATCCTTTTGATGCTTGATGAAAGTTTTCACTCCACTAGGTCAAACAGATTTCTGTTTTCTGTTCTCATTTTCTGCTGGGTTTCACTTGCTCTGCCATATCTTATTACGCTGTCGGCAAAATAGTTACATGTAAAAGTGTCAGTTTCAGGCTTAGTTCTTTTCTGAGCAAATATCTTGATATATCCTGCCTGGTTCACCCCTTCTAATTTATTGCTGGTTTATAAAACATAGAAAAGTGTGTTGAAAAGTGAGGGACTAGCAGAGTTTTTAATGTACTATGACTTGTTTTGTGCACCAGTAACATACCACTTTTGAATTTATTGTATAGCTTCTCAAACAAATTTGTATTGAAAGAGAAAATTAACAAGAAAGTTATAAACGCTTATTACTGTGTTATCCACACTATGATACAGCGGTTATTTTTGTTGCATTTAGCATATGAATTATTTATGTGTGTGAAAAGTTATCCATAACAACTGTTTGTGTTTATCAGTGGAACTGAAAGGAAACTGAAAGGTTTGCTGAAGACATTTGTTCTGAATGTCCTCCAGAATTTTGTCCTGAATGCCCCTGAGTTTAAGGTCCATTTAATACTCTGTTGAGACATGCAGAAATTATTTTTTCTCTTAGTCCTTCATCTTGCTTTGAATTCTACTGGTTAACATGTTTTAATATTTGCATGAGGCACTTCAGTCCACACTAATATACCTCATGAAGTACCTCACAAACTTTCTGAAGGTAAAAATTACTGTTGTAGGCTATGATGTGATAATGAGGAAACATAAGATATAGAATTGAAATGTATTGCATTGTTATTGCAGAGATCCTCAGGGAGCAGTAGAATACACAAAGCAAGTTATATCTGACTTGTTGTGCAACAGAATTGACATATCACAGCTGGTTATTACTAAAGAATTAACAAAAACTGGGGATGAGTATTCTGGAAAGCAAGCACATTCAGAGTTGGCTGAAAGGTAAATTTTGCTACTGAATTTAGCATGGACTTCTCAATACAATTGTTTTACTTTTGTGTTTATTAAAGCAAGAAACTATAAAAATCGGCAAGAGTACACTGCTTTACATTGCAAATAATGTTTACCAAGTAGGTTACAGTCAATAATAAGTAGCCCCACTGGTAGTTCCGGTGGTCTACAGCATAGGCTAATTATTAGCAGTATGAACATACAATATGCTTGCGCTTGAAAAAAAGAATTTCTTTACATCTGGAGGGAAAGTTCTTTGTCAGGGAACCATTGTTGATAAAAGTATAGCAGAAGATTGATGGCATTTTGCTTACTTGTAGTGGTTGATTTTGACAAGGGCACAGTGTTGGAAGCTTGGCCATCAGCCTTGGCAACTATTCATGTTTTACATCATTATCAATTGATATTTATTTTTCTTAGACATAGATAGATAGATATATAGTTTATATATATAGTTCCTTCGCAGCATATAAGCTCAATTGCATAACTATTTACAATGCTTTTCTAATGTATACCTTATGTGTATAAATACATATTAGCTTAGGCTGTCTATTTTTACAACAATCAATTTTTACGTTCCTGTAATCTGTTTATCCTAGGCCACCCTGTCAACTTTCCCTGTGGGAAGAAACCGGAGTACCCGGGGAAAATCTGCGACTTTCGGCAGAGTAGTTGACGAACTCTTTTCACGTGAGAAAGTAAAATTCGCTCTGAGAATCGAACCCAAAACCTCAGCGGTGAAAGACGCATATCCTAGCGACTTTAATTTCAATAAACTCTAATACACAAGGTGCCTCAAGATTTTTTTTGTAATGACCTGCAGATAGGCAGCTCTGAGCTTCTGGTTTCATTTACTATGTTGCTCACTAGCACACCTACAACATGTCAATACAAAGTATTTAGGTTATGAGGTTGGGTTAAATACTACTGTGTAATAGCATGAAAAGCGAATGCAGTGAAGATCAGCTACAGCAAATAAGGGGTAACCCTAGCAAAGATGCCCCAGCTTAGCTCCTACCACCTATCACACTAAACTTATAGAGAAAATATTTACTCATGGAAATTGAATTTAGCATTCACAATCATGCACCCTCCGTTTACCAAAGAATAAGTGGTGAGCAGAGCAAATAAACAACAGGCTGGCTATAAAACAATAATTGAGCACAGATGCAACATTGGTCCAATGTGGCAAAGTGAGCTCAGTGGCAAAAATATGGGTGCAGTAGGAGACATGTGACAAGGCCATCTATGGCCTTGGCGAGCATAAGGTGTGCATAACTGTGTTGAAAGTGCTGGTAAGCAGTATGTATTGTCAGCTTTAATCAATTGTAAGCACATTTCAAAATCTTGCAGGGTCCACTACTGCTTGTTTGCAATTAATATTGAAGGTATAGCAGACAGAAATATGAAACATATTAATTATATGCAGCTCTGATCCTGAACAGCAGAAGTTCCATATAAACATAATAACTCTACATTTATGCTTTTTGAGAATGAAGAAAAGAGATGCCGGATCTGCACCCAAACTAGGGGATCGCGTGCCTTATGTAATCATTGCTGGAGCTAAAGGAATGGCAGCTTACCAGAAAGCTGAGGTAAATATTCTGCTTGAAGGGGAAATATCACCCAAATTGATATTTGCTCATATTAAAAGTTTTACTATGAGGAAGAAAATTATGCAGTATTATAGTTCAAGTCATTTTCATTCTTAAGCTGTAGCCCAAGAAATAGGTCCAAAACTGCAAAGAAATAGCTGCTATATGTGCTAAGCCAGTGGGTGAACAAACACAGTGGTAATTCGTGTGCAACATCACTTTAAGGGGAACTCTATGCCAAAAATAAGTTGGGCTTAAATACAAGATGCTATCTTGAGCAGTTTGTTCCTGAAGTGTCTCAGTTCAAATAGTTATAGCAAACGAGAAATTGTTCGTCAAAGTTTGAAATTTTCACAAATTTCAACCTCATGTTTTTCTTTTCTTTGCAGGTGCAAGTTTGCTTAGTGCCCTCATTTTTGACGTCATTGAGTACTTCTCGCAATGTTGTTGTTCTCACGTATTGGCGTTTTGTAAAGTGTTAGTCAGAAATACGTATGCCTTCAACCTGTTGAGTGATAATTTGTTGGATTCAGGATGTTTTTGTTCTTGAGATGAAAGCTTGGTTGATTTTTATGATAATATTATACTAGCGGACGAAATTCTGGGCTACTAGTGTGAAACAAGTCGTGATTTTAACAGCGATAGCTGTGCACTGGCATCAATGGCGACCAGTGTCGATTGATAAGTTTAATCTAACGTCTTGTTTAGGTGACTCCGCGTAACTGGTAAGACATCACAATTTTCTATTTCACCTTGGGAAATTAAATTTTCTAGTTCCTCTATTCAGTAATTTCCATTATAACATTGTTATTGTTTTTGTGAGCATTTTCAAGTAACGATTTGAACAGACTGTCGGTAAAAGTCGGGAAGTTATGGAACATGAGGAAACCAAACCATTCATACACATTCCTAGCTTTTTGCATCATTTTATTAGACCGATGAATGTTGCAAGCTGCTTATTTTCAGTATAGGCAGCGGTAAGTAAGGCGAGCATACTAGGGCATAGGCATGTAATAATGCAATGATAATACTTCTTCATTTCTACTGATGATCTGTACAATATCATGACAACAGAGGCATTCTTTCTTGCCACCCAGTATTTAACAATGCTTGCATACATGCCTAACAATAACAATGGTTATGATGGAAATGACCCAGTATAAGAACAAGAAAATTTAATTTGCCAAGAGAAATTATGAAATAGCAATGTCTTACCAGTCAAGGCTGCCTGAACGAACATTCGATTTATCCTCATCAGTCCACATCGATAATCGCCATCAATGCCAGCTGATTCACCACCATCGTTTTTATTATCTTGTCCTGGTTCAAACTGCTAACCCAGAATTCAGTCCACTTGTAAAATATTACCATAAAAGTCATCCAAGCTCTCATCCAAAGAACACAAGCGTCCAACGAATTATTGCTCAACAGGTTGAAAACATGGACATTTCTGACTAGCGATATGCAAAATACTAATACACAAGAACAACAACATTGCAGGAAGCACTCAATGTGGTCAAAATGAGAGTGCTGAGCAAACTTGCACCTGAAAAGAAAAGAAAAACATGGTGTCGAAATTTGTGAAAATTTCAAACCTTGACGAACAATTTCTCTTGCTATAACGATTTGAACTGAGACACTTCAGGAACAAACTGCTCAAGATAGCATCTTGCATTTAAGCCCAACTTATTTGTGGCATAGAGTTCCCCTTTAAGTGCTTCCTGAGTCCTGGAGGTTCACTGCGCAAAATATGTAAAGTACAGTGTTTGCACTGAAACAAAGTACTTTGCTTACATAGTGAGAATTCTTAAACATTGCCTTATTCCATGGTGCCCAGATGCACAAATGGATGGTGCAAGTCAAATAGAAATGGCTATCATGTCATCAATTTCGTTGTAGTAAATTGGAAAACATGTGGCTACAAAAATTTTCCAAGAAAACCCACGAAATGTGAGGCTATCATTTGTTTGTAGTAAACATCTTACTTTATTGCTAAAAGCATTCAAAACACCTGAAATCTGAAACAGTGTTTGAAACCTGATGCAGGACCTTCTGTATTCTATCTTTATGGTTATGGTTATGGTTTAAATATAGTTACTTTGCAGCGTCTAAGCTAAATTGCATAACTATTTACAATTGTTTTCTAGTGTATACATTATGTATATGATTACGTTACACCGTCTATTTTTACAACAATCAATTTTTACATTGCTAATCTGTTTATCCTAGCCCACCCTGTCAACTTTCCCTGTAGGAGGAAACCAGAGTACCCGGGGAAAACCTACGACTTTCGGCAGAGTAGTTGATAGACTCTTTTCACTTGAGAAAGTTAAGTCTGCGCTAGGAATCGAACCCACAACCTCAGTGGTGAAAGGCGCATATCCTAGCAACTGCGCTACCGAAGCCCCATTAAGCCCTTTCACCAAAAGAATGCAATGCACAGTGGTCGCATACCTGAAGCAAATGTTCTAATGAGACTAAGCAAGTAAGGAGTATATAGTGCTTTATCTATTTGCTAACATGAGCATACAAAAATGGATTCACTCTATCGGGAAAAGTGTGTGTAATTAAGTTGTGTAATTAAGTTGTTCCAGTGTTCTTAGATTGATATGCCGCTAAGGCTTTCTTGAGATCCCACCATAGATGCTTGACTTTGTTAAGTCTGCAGGCTGTGATGGCCTCTAGAGAACCTTCCAGCTTTTTTTCTCCAGCTAGACCATTGTTGGTTTTGATGTGTGTTTGGGGTCTTTGTCTTGCTAAAATGTCCAATGATGACCCAGCTTCAGCTTCCTTACAGACCAAGTGACATTCTTGACCAGAATATCCTGGCAATTGTTTGTATCCATAATTTCTTCATCACGGTAAAGATTCCTATTGCCATTAGAAGTGAAACACTCCCAAATCATCACAGACCTACCACCACCATTTACAGTGGGCAGGGTGCTCTTCTCCTTGTACACGTCATTCTTCCCACATCAGACATACCTCTGGTCCATAGGACCAAAAAACTCTACTTTTGGTTTATCAGTCCATAGAACAGTGTCCCAGAACTTCTGTGGCTTTGACAGGTTGGTTTTTACACAATGGTGGTGACTTTTGTTCTGGTGTGGCTTTAACAGCAGTGTACCTTCGCGGATTTGGGCATTGTCTGAAAATTGCAAATTTTGGAGGAACTGCAAATTCAAATAATGCATAATAATAAACAGCATACAACTTCTCTATAACGCCTTCTCATCTCAAAGCATCCTGGTACCCTTACAAAATTATCTTATTGTATATTACGTTACTTTTCCCTTAAAATGGAATTTGATAAACTTGTCAAGGCAGCATATTGATAAATACAAGCTGATAAATATTCTCTGACTCGCATATCTCACTGACTATACTAGCTGTTTTTACATCTTCACTTTCACTCTTTCGTGGCCGATTCTGTGCTTTGATCAAATACTCTGTATCCTTACTCAACTTCATATCTTCCGGGTCCAAAAACTTTCACTATTGTGCCTGAGATCCATTTGTGAGTTTTAGCATTCTTGGTTATACTACAAACTAGAATCAGTTCAATCCTTTCTAAGGTTATTTCTCTCTTTCCTGTCTTGTCTTTGTTCTCGTTTTGCTTTTCCAGTTTACTTTCTATTGCCTGTGCAAGAGTAGAATTTACTAAACTTAATCTGGTTCTCAGATGGCACTTCATCAATAGTATAGTAGGTTCAAGCCAGCTCTATCGTGAGGTGTAGTTTGATACCTGAGGAGAAAATTTGCTAGCCTATCCTTTAGATCTGCTATTTGTTGCCTAAATCACTTGTTCTCTACAAACTCTTTGATTACTCTACCTGACACCTCTGTTGCCCCATTTGATTGTGGATGATGTGGAGGGTCTAATGAGTGATTAATACTATTATGCCTCAAAGTCAGTAAATTCAGTTGCATTCAGTTGAGGTCCATCATCGAACAGTATTTTTTAAGGCAAACCATAAGCAGCAAAGATTGAACAAAGCTTATCAGTAGTACAAAGGGCTGTTGTAGAGGTCATATGTTATACTTCAATCCATTATACCTCAATCCATTTAGAGTGGCTGTTGACTAATACGAAAAAGAAACCTGCACCTTCCTGGCAAATATCAATAGTAACATGCCAAAATGGTCTGGTAAGCTTCTTTGGTATCAGACGTCCATGCGAGAAAGTATCTGTTACAGACACAAACAGTGGAAGAACTCATCCACCTTAGGCCATCAGTGGAAGAACTCATCCACCTTAGGCCACCACACATGGTAAAGAGCAATTGCTTTCATGCCGCATAAATCTGGATTCTCCTATGGCAACTCCTTAAATATTTTATCTCAGAAAACTGATGGAATCACTTGCTCATGCTCCATGCCCCATGATACACAGCCTTGTTCACAGGACAGCTCCAGTTATTGGATTTGGAATGGATAAAGACTTTTATCAAGACAGGCCTCCTGCTGTCCAGAAACAATAAACTGATGTACTTTGCCAAGTCCAGGAAGTGTACGAAATTAATTGCATTATACCATAAATAAATATATGCATACAGTATTATAATTTTGTGCATAAACGGTGTACATATATATAAGGCTCATGCAAAGTTATAACCATAATATAATAAAATAGTTCAATATGTAAAGACGATTGGTAAGAAGTAAATTTAAAATAGATTCTACCATAGTAAAAATTGAAGCACTAACGATGTCGGAAAACCTCCATAGTCGTTGCAAGATGTCCAAATTCATTTAATCATATTTTCATACAGTTCAAGTATATTAATACATTATTTACTAGTAAATAAGCTGAAATTATTTCAAGGAATTGAAATTTTGTTGGAATTCTGATTCTGTTTTTAGAGCTGTTGTTTCCTATTTGTTTTACAATGAGTTAGTATATGTTTTGTTACAAAGGAAATTAAAAAAAAACAAGTACTAACTCATTTTGTCCTACATTGTGTGTACACTTCAAGCATCATTGATCTAGTTTACCTGGCTTAAAATGTTATCTATGGTTTGAAAACTGTCACCCTCAAAAACATGACTGAAGCTTGAAGACAGAACAGATTAAAGAGAGTAGTAATTGTATCTTTAATGAAGTAACGGTGCTCAGCTGAAATATAGCCTCAAGTGTCTTCTGTTGGTTAAAATCTTTTTAAAGGATAGAGACATGCAAGTAATGGTATTGTTTTTACCGATCCTAGCAATCCACACACCCATTTACTCAGTCACCTATAGGCAACTGTCTATCTAAAGAATACAATGTATGTAAGTGACTTCTGGATTTCAATATGAGTGATTGAAAATCAAACAAACTGTCAGTCTTGTGTGCCGTAACTTGCTGGTTCAAAGATTGTGATCTATGTCTCTGATATCTTTAAGAATTGGACCTACATTCTCCAATACCCAATACTGCTTGATATGTCATTGGGCCAAAGTCAGCATGTTGGGTTATACAACTGATGTGCTCAATACAACCATTAAATGTCATTATTGGTCAAGGCTGGAGTCATCTCCTAGCAGCACCTATCTTCTACTGCCCCCTTTAACAATTTTGTTTGGCAACACTGATATAATAACCTTACATATATTTTCATGTAATATACAGTGTGTTTAAAAAAAAAACAGAACACTGTAGGCATTACAAATTAGTCAGATGCATAAATTATATGTTAATGAAATTCAAATTAGTGTAATGCATTGAAACTTGAAAGCCTTGCGGCTCCCATAAGTAAAGAATAAGGCAAAACTTAACGCGCGTTTAAGATTTTAATTAATTTACAACAAAGAAATACTAAACATTTATGCATGGCCGTGCCGTTCAACACCATTTCGATCCTGACACAGTGTTGCTCGCTTTTGAATGTTCCCCATTACATTTCTTATCATTGTCCTCTTATCATTCTTTCACTTGAGGTTTATCTGAGTCAGCATGGCAGCAATTTAGTTTGAGATAAGCTAAACTTTTGCAAAATGCTAAGGAATGGCATTGTCGGAGTAAATAAACATGAGATTTTTCTTCAGTTCGGTGGAAATTCTTTTAAAAGACGTTTAATGATTTAACTCTTTCCTGCCTTATTCCTGACCCATGGGAGACGCAAGGCTTTCAAGTTTCAATGCATTACACTAATTTGAATCTCATTGAAGCATAATTTATGCATCTGACTAATTTGCAATGCCTACATAAATCAGTGTTCCGTTTTTTTTGAAACACACTGTATATTAATTAGTAGCACACACACTTCTAAATGGAGGGGTGAAGTATATTTATATACTCAATTTATGTTACAACTTGACCTGTGAAAAGTATGTCAGAACGTATTGGCAAAGCAACATTTTGGCAATACGTTTGACAAGGTATGAGAGTGACATTGCTAACATTGCCCTTGATTCCGAGCCTCTTGCATTGATGTTTATTTTATATGGATAATTGGATATCAGACATGCTCTTTGAATTCGAAGTTTCTGATGAATTCACGCAAGTATCAGACCTATTACTTGACAGTCTTCCAGAATATGGATGTTGGTTTATAGCTATGGTAGCTTTGTGACTTCCGTTCATCTTATGACGTCACACGGCAACAAAATGGCAGCTTGAAAAGTTCGCATCTGACAGCGAAGTTTGCAGCTAAAATTAGAGTACTTCTACTCAACGCATGACGGTCATATATATAGCAAATTGCTTCTAAAAAGCAAAATATTTATTTCAGCCAAAAAAGAGTAGGTCCAAAAATTCGTTGCATAAGCCCTTTAAGTTAGTTATACCTAACAAGTTAATATAGTTTAACTATAATTTAAGCTATCGCTAGAGTTATGATTGTGATTGGCAGTTTAAGTTTAATTGGCAGTTAATCTGTGCAATGCATAGTCAATGCTATTTATAAATGCTAGTTAATATGATTTTAAATGGTCAAGGTGCTGCATAGGTAATAGCTATGATTTTTAGTTAATATACCTCTCATATAGTTACCATAGTTTAAATAGGTGTTAAAAGCCACTACTATTAGTTAAAATACTTACCTATTATTAGTAGTTGTCAATAACGTTTAAGTGGATAGCATCAATTAATCTTTTCACATATAAAACAAATTGTAATCAGAGGCATTAGCAGATGTTTCTATGTGTTTCCTAGAAATTTCTTGACTCAAAACATTTTAATCTTTCTTATGCTGAACATTTAAGTGAGAAACTTTGATTTTCTTGAATTATTGTTAACGATGTGAAACTAGTTGGTGGAATTATTGGCTTGTGTATCAGCGATGTGATATGTTTTTTAATATTTGCTTTTTTAAACATTTCAATTTCTGCTTTTAGGATCCTATCTACGTGCTAGAAAATAACATTCCTATTGATACGACGTATTATTTGGAAAATCAACTATCAAATCCCCTTATGAGAATATTTGAACCAATTCTTGGAGAGGAGAAAGCAAAATCTGTATTATTGAGTAAGTTAATTCTTTCTAATTAGCATGAGTCTTTGATAGTATTTATGAACTGTTTCTTGCATGAACCAGATAAATGTATCAATAATCTTAATGTTTTGAAGATACAGTAGCTGATAGGTGATGTGATTTTGCACATTAGTGACTTAAACAACAGTCAAAATTTTTATTCTTATAGACCTTTCCAAGGTAGACTTTGCCATATTGCCATGAGTGCAAAAAAATTCGGTAGAGTGTGTGGCCAGTCATGGCGCCCTTGCAAGTCGCTAGTAAATCAGCTTAGTTTTTGTGTATGTGTCAGGGTGTGGATGGAATTTGAGATGATTTGAAGGCCTTGAAGTCATTGAAAACATTGGTTGTCGGGAATGAAAACATACAAACTCATATACAGGTCCTAGACTAATAGTGGAGTGTAAACATTTTGCAAAAAAGTGTCACTACAACCAATGTTTTCAATGACTTCAAGGCCTTCAATTCATCTCAAATTCCATCTAGATGTTGACACATGCACAATCATTAAGCCAAAAAAAGAATTTCGAGCACTTTTTTATAATATTAAAAGAGAAAAAATAAAATGTTATCGCATTACTTAAGCAACTTCACTAACGATTGGTATGGGCACCATGACTGGCTGCACGCTCACCCCAATATTTTGCACTCCCGGTGATATGGTGAAGTCTACCTTGAGAAGGTCTATTGTGGTGGTAAATTAAAGTTTTGCTTACTCAAACATAAGTTTAAAAGAGTGACCTTCAACTCATTAAGTGGTAACTGTTTTGTTCTGACAAGTAAGTCATCAAATTGATTATAATATATTGGCTAGGCAAATCGGGATACCTTTTGAAGGTTCTATGTTCTTGAAGGGTGACATTCAATTTGGATCTTTAAACTAGCAATTGTTGTACTAAATGTAATAAGCAGAAACCGAAACCAAAAACCATAGAAAGTAATAAACCCAGCTCTCTCTTAATAAGGTCTTTGAATTGTTACTGTCTTTGTATATGTAATGCAGTTATGCCTCGAATATTTTAGAAGGTAGCATTTACTCATGGGTAACGTTTAGTTGGGTAAAATACCTCACAACATGCTTGTCCAATCAGGACACTTGGTTTGCACATAATCACCATGGTATTTTCTAGCTATTAGGATTCCTGGGCAACTCCTACCATAAATTGTATTCCTGAGACGACTTAAATGCCTTGTCATGGTGGCCTTGCTGAGCGAGGTGTAGCTTGAATACCCTACCTGAGCCCAGTCTTTTATATAGTTTTACCAGTAGCAATCATGGGTGCTAAATAAACAGACATCGAACAAGATGTAACCAACAAAAACTAGGATAATATTCAACAGTGTAGAATAATAAGTGAATGCTTGTTTTTTTTCTAATGTCGCATAGAAATATTATCTTTCAAGTGTTAGTATAACATAGATATTCTTTGAAAAATAACCCTGAAGAATAAAATATCCCTCAACCTTCTCCTTTCAAATTCGATCCTGCTGGGTAATTTTTTTGAAGTACCAATGTTCCACTTGTATAACTATTATTATATGGTTTTTCAAAGTCTCCATCGACTAGTCTGATTGACCAATGAGTGATAAGAATAATCTATGAATATCCAGACTGTGTTCTGTATTTTCAGTATGTTGACTGGTGTACCAGATATTGTTTATCTGGCAGGAAAATTTTTTATCTGTGAACTGAAAAGATTGCTGCTTTAAAGATGTGCTTTAGAACAATGCTAATGTAAAAAAAATTTTCGTTTGAGAAGACATGTTAAATATGGATGATGAGGCACCTGAGAGCGATTTTTACTACCTAGAAGATGTAAGGGATGAAAGTGCCTCCTTTTGATCCAGTATCAAAGAACAAACAAGAAAACTTACTGGTCAAGAAGAGATTGCATATTTTGTAAAACATCAGGGTCCAGTTGTTCAAAGCTGGGTTAGTCTTAACCCTGGATTGGTGAAAAGTTTGCAGCAAAATATTTAACTGCTTGTTTACTATTTGACAAACTTTTAACACTAAGCTAATCTATGTAAAAGAAGCCTTTATTTGCAGTTTTGAAACAAATGGACATACAGAAATACACAAACCAATTAGCTGGTTAAATTTTAACCCAGGGTTTACGCTAACCGAACTCTGAACAACTGGCCTCAGAAGGCTAAAAACACCATCAAGAGAGCAAAGTGAGATACGATCATTCTTCAAAAGTGTTTCAAAGCATTAACAAAGGCAAAATTGTGTTATTTCAGTTGGGTTGTCTGGCTCCTGACAAGCTTGTATACAAGTTTTTCTTGAAAGTTGAAAGACAAGATGGAAGCATGTATGACAATAACTCCCTGAGCAGCTTTCAAAAAAGCATACAACGACACTTGGAGGGAATTATCTTAGTACTATAAACCTAAAGCATTCCTCCCAGTCAAGGAATATTCTAGCTGCTTAAAGACAAACTCTCCTAATTAATGGCATAGGCAACAAACCCTTACTCTTACCAATGTCAAGGAAGACAAACTATTTGAGATTCTGCAGTGAACAATTTGATGGCTTATATGCCTGAATTGTGGTTTAAGAGTTCAAGACAAGAGTCAAAAACTGTGCTTGGGTGGTGTCAACTTGGAACCAGAACACAACGGTCATGAAATGCTTGTGTAACTAGATAAAAGACATACTGTAACATTACTATTTTGCCTTGCAAAAGGTTTAAAAACTTGTGTACAACAAAATGTGAATGCGTTTTTCGTTATTACATTGACATTTTCCCATGCAGTCAAAAACCTACTTTTCCTGGCAAAAATTTGTGCAATATACTCTGGTGCACTTGGAATATATTCAAGTTATTCATACCAGCATAAAGTCGAGAATTTGCCAGGAACATGGCAACAAGTGTACCTTTCAGCCAAAAGCATGCAATGGCAGCAACAGTCCTGTCAACTAACCGTTCAAGAAATTCAAGAGCCACCATCTATCGGAGATGAATACAGTCGACTCGCCATTCTTTTTTAGCAATAAAACACAAGTGAGTGCCAGATAGCAAAATTCCTTGAGAGCAAAATGCCTTGAAAAATTCCTCAGCACTGCTGCAAAGAATGCTGGCATGCTGAGTGAACAAAGCAACCGCTGTCTGTAAAACAAGTATATCAAGATTGCTGGATGCTGGTATGTTCGAGGATTTTTTGCATTGCACAGCGGCCACTAAAGCATCAAGAGTCTGGAATCTCATTAATCTGCTGGGGAAAAAATGCCACAAATCTTTTTGGTGCTCAGCTCAGTTTCAAGCTTGACTGATACAGCAACGTTGAATTCGTCTTGCTCCACTCCTACTTATCTACACATGTGTCAGCCAGATCACCATACGTCATTTATAGCCATGAACATAGCAAGTGAATCTTCAGAAAACATGAAGAATTCCTCATTTTTTCAGTGTGTTTTGGTGTTCAGTGTTGTAATTTCCATGTATTTAACGAACTGGTTAACTTTAAGCTCCAATATAAAGGTTGCCCTGTAATTTCTAAAAGCAACACTAAAAAGTCATTGCTTTTCTTTTTGACTACTACATAATTATGTTATGATTAACATAGTATTCCACTTTATAGACTATTATTGCGTATTGTAGTTTTCAGTCGTGTGTAGTGGTTTTCTTAGATATTTAGCCCTTGCAAACTCGTGTGCCACTAACATTTACAGATACTAAGTTTCGAGCAACCGAATTGTTTTAGTTGGGCATACATCCCTTCCGTATATTGTATATTGAAAATGACGATAAGCAAGTAAATTTGCACGAAAGCACGTGCTCACAGGCTCAGTTCCACCATTTAATAAACCGATTACATACCTTACTTGTTTGGTCAGTGCCGCGAGGCACCAGACCTCTTTTTTTGAATGGAGGTTTAGTCTGATATTTATTCTCACACTCGGTGATTTCGCCGTTACTAGTTTCTTGGTCTAAAAAATAATTCAATGTGTACGAATATTCAAATATGGTGAATGGTTTCAAACTTGTTCTAAAGATTCTTGAAAAGCACTTAGTAAGAAATAAGAACACCTAGAAACTACGATTAAAAACTTCCAACTGTGTATGAAAAGTATAACAGTTTTATTGGAGACTTGGTTCAACCTATTCACGATCATTGACACATTCTTACCTGTTGTATGTTGAAGTACCTCCATGTTGTATTTAATATATGTGTTAACAAGAATTATGTGGATCGCAAAATTGCCAAAACTGCAGCTTTAAAACTTTTTCCTGTGGTTTTCATGTTGTCATGGATTTTGATATACTACTCAAGTTTTCACTGCGTGAAGTTATGTTGTCAATGAATTTCTCTATTTTGTGCCCAAGACCTATTTTAGACAGCATTTCAATTTACTCCCTTCTCAACTCAAATACATAATACTCCTATTAATTTAATCAAACAAATAAAAAACTAAACTGCAATGTTTGTATTGTCGTATTTACTGCTGTAGTGAAAGAAGATTTGTGATGAAAAAAAAAGATGTATTGTTACTCTTTTTTACTTAAATGTTATTAATGTGTACAATCTCTTTTATTAAAGACAAAGTAGTTATTCACACTTACGGTATTTCTGGTGCTATTAGTTTTAGAGCTAAACAAGTTTTCAATCTGAATTTTGAAGTGCTTACATCAAAGTCAGTGACTGTGCATGTTTATGATATTTGAGTCATCAAGAGATGCATTGCACTATACCTTGTGCAAATGACTTTGCCTTCATGGTTTCTAAACTGATGGAAAGTTTTTGGAAATGACACAAAGGCAAAAGTTGCAATGAATTTTTTTTTTGTTTTTGCCTCAAAAACCCTTATATTTGTATCTTCTGGCAAATTAGCTCCATTAGGATGAAGTTTTGGTTGTAATGATATCTTGGAATTCTTTTTAAATTATTTAAGTGCTCCAGATATTAATGATTGGTTCTCATGTAAATACTTCGAATACCACCACTCTTTGCTCACCGATAACCGGTCATGATGAACGTGGGCCAAAAAGATAGTTTGTCTCATGCTTCATCTGTTTCAGGCTTCTTTCCATAGGTTGTTTCCAATCATGTGATTTTGAAATTTTGGATGACCAGTTCGTAAGTAACAAATTGCCGTCAAAAACTGTTCTGTTGACTTCAACAACAGTTTTCCGTGATTATTCGAATAAACTTTAAAGAATACTTTAAAGAATTGTTCTTTTGGAGTAGCTATTGGAGATGAGTGTCGTAAGCTTTCTCATACAAAAATCGAAGGTATTAAAAAGCTTAGTGACTCTTCTGAGGATATGCAAGAACTGCTTCTCATGAGAGCAAGACTATCGCACCAACATTACAAAGCATATTTGACAATTTGTATACATCAGAACAAAATGTTTGGTCGTGTATTGAAAGAAAATTCATCAAGTGCTCCAATATATTTAATGCCCATAAAATTAAAGCAAAAGGTGGTAACTGGCAACATTGCAGAAAATATTACCAAAAGGCAACACATGTAGAAGACAGTGTAACTGTTGAGCCTGCAAAGAGAGGTGATCAAACAGATTACAGTGAAACAGATATGGAACAAGAGGTAGCAAGAGATGCTGCAAGAGATGTATTGAATACCGGGTTTGAGCAGCTAGAAATTTCTGCTATAAAGACACAAAGCCTTTCAAGGCAACAAAGAGTTACAGCAGCAAAGAGGAAAATTGACCAGGCATGGGCATCTGTTGAAGAGAGAGTAGCATTTGCTATTGATGTGGAAAGTGTTGACTTGAAGCGAAAAGACCCTGTCCGAAAATTCACCATCCATACAAGTGAAGGCAACAGACCTAGGTACTTCAACTTATCTCATGAAAGAAAAGCTAATAACCTCAGACTACATGACTAAGATTCAAGTTTTAATACTCACACCTGAGTCATGCCAGAATATTGAAGAAAGAACAAGGGATATTGTCAAACCCAATCCAAGACACGGCAAAATCCTTTCAGAAGATGTAAGAGCACTAATTGTGGATTTTTTTGCAGATGATGAATTTTCAAGACTTATGCCAGGAAAAAAAGGATATTGTTAGCATTGCAAAGAATGTCCATAAGCAGCGAAGGCTACTTCTTTGCAATTTAAAGGAGCTCTACAGTGCATTCAAGACACGAAATCCTGATGTTAAGTAGGCTTCTCAAAATTTTGTAGCTTAGGACCAAATTGGTGCGTATCTGTTGGTTCTAGTGGGACTCATTCTGTTTGTGTATGTACAAGTCATCAAAATGCACAGTGAATAGTACATGCTGCAAATATAAAGCAGGATTATCATCACCTTAAGGCAATGGTTGTATGTGATTTGAATGCCAAGATGTGCGTGATCCACCGTTCCGAAAACTGACCTGGGGATAATACTCTTCGTGAATACTTAAATGAAATATTTGCCGAGTCAGAAAAAGAAGACATTTCTTTCCAGCAATGGCAAGGAACTGATAGAGCAATGCTATATACTCAAGCAACTTCTTTTAAAGAATTCCTTGAACTTATAGTTGATGCAGTCAGTAAACTGACTGCTCATTCCCTCATTGCAAAATGTCAAGGAAGTTACTTTAAAGATTGCTAAGACTGCTTGTCTGAAACATCATGCATAGCCTTGTTGGACTTTGCAGGAAATAATAATTTTATAGTGCAGGATGAAATCCAAAGTTTTCACTGGAACAACATTGGTTGTACCATACACCCAGTTGCTCTATACCATATGAACGATGGTATACTTTGTAAATCCCTTTGTGTCATATCTGATGATATGGAACATGCTACTCCATTTGTTTATCAAATTTAAGCAGAACTTATGAAGTACCTGAAAAAAAAGCTACCACATATTGTTGACGTGGAATATTTTTCAGATGGTTGTGCTGGACAATACAAAAACTTTAAGAACATCTTAA
>JAODVQ020515960.1:0-24907 GCA_025400075.2 Phenganax stokvisi
AACAAACACAAATTTTGCCACAATTTTTCTGTTAGCATATATGTTCAAAATTTGGACTCAGGACCCCCCAATATTTTGTGAAGTGTCCGCCACTGACGTAAACTTTGATGTGTTTGCAAAATCTTGTAGTTTTGAGCCCAAGCGTCAATGTTTTGAGCAAAAGCGTTATGCCTGATCACGTATCGAGGACAGCTCAGCCCTCTGCCGACGATTTTCGCAAGCACACGTGTATCTAACTTCAAAACTTTAGCTGATCACCATATGCTATGACACCACTTACGTTGTTAATAAAACTCTCCACAATTCGAAATCTGTCGGACATATCATTCACCATCGTTGTCATATTATCTTCTCCGGTGCGAACAATCGTTGGTCCAAATACAATTGCAAGGTTTCGCACCTCCATCTTAAAAAGACATTTACATTACTAAAATTCAAAAAAACAACCAAGTCAAATCATTCCATCTCTTATGTAACATCACATACAAAGACTGTCCAAGTTTCTGTGATTAAAAAAAGCATACTGTGCAACATAAAGATATTTAAAGCCCAGTTCTGAGACAAAATGTATTCTTGTATATTAATAAAATCCCCCAAGCACCTTGATTACAAAAAGGGTGAACCGGTTACAACAGTAAAGTGAATAAAAGTACGATTACATGATAGATGACAAAATTAACAACGACAAACTACATCATGAATTGAAATCGACATAAACGCGATAAAAAGCAATTATACTACAAAGGAGTGAACATGACTTACTTTATTCTTATCTGAATGCTCCGAAACTTTCTTGAGGTGACCGATAATAAATTTCAATGTCTCACCATAAGCTGGTGGAAGTTTCTGTACCTAAAAAACATTAATCAACCATAAATATCCATAATCTAGCCTCCATCACTGGCCTCCATCTACCCATTTTACGTATTACGTCTACTAACCAAACGTTTCAACGACCACATTCTGTCATCGCCATCTGCTCGGTTAGCATTAATAAATTTTGCGTAAAGGTCTACAAGAAAAACCAACAATTTTGATAAGCAAGGAAATTGAACAAAAATAAAATTGCACCTGAAAGACAACAAATAAATTAAACAAAGCAATTGAACCAAGTTTTGCTTCAAAAATTTCCATAGAGAGAGCTCGTTTGTATTCCAGGTTTCTTGCATAAGTCAGCCCAGCCCACAACATTCTTAATGCTATATACTGGGCCATTGTTTTCACTACATTTATTGTGTTTACCAAGCACGAAGAAAACTAACGGAAAAAACGTTTAAGCTCCTGACACATCTGCATAAGAATTTTTAAGACAAACAAATGTATCAGCGCATGTATGCTGGAAATTCAAGATTTGTTTTTATACTAGCTCATGACTCCATTGGGAACGGGCCTTTTTGAAAGAACAAGCTTGCAAGCAGGCCAAGTTTGGGATTACGTAGAACCAAACATGGCCTATTTGAAGGTCAAGTACACTACGATATTATGCTGTCTACGACATGGCCTATCAAGTGTATTTCAATAACTGCATAAAGTAAAACACGATTACCTGACGTTACCAATCCTTCCGGAAGCTTCCTTAAAAAATTCCGCAGAAGACTGGCCATATTGTTTGCGTCGTTCCATTTCTATAGCAAAATATACTTATTGTAAAGATGTCGTATTTTACTTGGCATGGATGAGAACCAGTTATTCACTTGTAAATAGAGTGTGCATTGTATGTATAGCTCTGTTTGTACAATGTACAGGTTTCTGTACGCTTTACTCTGTTGTTGTTGCTTGGAGATATTTATATTTTATATATATATAAATACTGTCAATGATACATTTATAATACAATGATACATGTATAAATATAGTCAATGATACATTTCAGTTATCATAAACATCGCTTATCAATTATATAAAAAATTTATAAATACTATTACGCATAGTGCAGTAAATCTATTGCAGTTAAATATACACTTAGATATAAATGTTCGAGACCAGAGCAATACAAATAAAAACACACAAACATGCAAAAAGAAAAAAACGTGAATACACGCGAAAAAGCGAAAAAAAAAGAAAGGAAACAATTATTGAAAAACTTCAGTTTGGATTTTGTTTGTCAGTCACAGTGCTCTCTACGTACCGACTCTTCAAAGTCGATGCCATTATGAGTTTTAGCATTCAGTTCTTCTTCCAAAGCTGTCACCACAGCACTGTTTCCTGGAACCCTGGCAGTTACAATAAAGCATTTTCAAAAATCAATAAAATTTGGGAGACAAAAATTGCTGGTTTGAAGAGTGAAACCAGCATGGGCTAGAACCGTTGCAACGAATGCCTACATGGATGCTCGTGATTGAGCAGATGAAATGAACGAGGTTAAACTTCAAGTTTCTTTACAATTACTTTTGCTGCAAAGAATTTAAGTCAGTCTCCATAGAGTAAACTAAAAATTAGTTGTTAGCAAACCTTCTACGATTACTTGATGTCAGTTTTAAGCATTTTGTAAAAAGTATAAGGCACTAATAATAGCATGCAGGGTAAAGTATTTCAACTGCACTTCTGCGGTTGCAAAAAATAGATTGGAAAGGGTCAGGCGGATGTCACATTGAACAAACTCAGCATGATGCTTGAAATCCTAACAATTAGTAAGTCTGCAACTTAACAAAACCCACGATTTTAGACCATTTGTTTCGTGTTGTATACTCCCAAATAGTCTGGAAATAAGCTTATTATAACGTCGTACTAAACCAGACACTTGCCTGTATATACCCACTGATTCCAAGGCTCTCTTTTCAACTACATGACAGCAATGTTCAACAAGCAATGGAAGAAACTGCAGGAATGATAGAAATTGTATTTATTAATTTGACAACCACACAATACTGCATGTTCAAGCGAAATGCTAGATGCGACATATTGCATAACTTCAATCGTTACCGGATTAGTTTTTGACTTGGGACCCTGTTCCAATGAAGTTACAGCATTCAGAGCTGAAATTATAGATATTCAGTACTATATTAATGAGAGTTAAATATAGCATACGATCATTCTTAAGAATGGACTGTGATAACAACAAGTATAACAATCAGAGGATAATGTCTAAAACAAGCGAAAGTGTTAATCCAACTGTATTCCTAAATTATACTGTACAAGAAATTAGATTAGTACGTGACACGCGTTGGTCACTTCATCAATTCACTTCGTAGAAATTTGACCACAATATATTTATAACAAATAAAATCGTAACACAAACAAATATCCAGACAAAAAAACAAATGGAAGCTGGGTATTTTAGTTCAAAAACATGGATCATATGAACCAATATATGCGTTATAAGCGGGTGATATAATTCTGTATAGACAAAGTCCGCATATATCAGACAAAAAAGCGAGGAACGAAAGTGTTATAATTGCCGTATTAGGTGTTCATCACAGGTAAGGCACATGGCTATATCATGTGCGATCGCTATATGATCACACAAGCATTACCTAACTAATATTTTGCAACAGTTGTACTCACCATGCATATTTACAACAAACAAAAGACTTAAAATTTAGCTCTGCTATATAATTCCACAAAGCTTTTTCCATCAGCATGTGGAATATCACTCGTGGTGTCCTAAGTCGAAAACACATATTCTGATGCACTACAGTCAGTATTAGCTACAGCCTAATGTCATTTTTTTAATGTCATTGCAATCGTTGAACATTCCACGTGCGAAACCTAACTCGAAATACAACTTTACATACTCAATACGATACAGCAAGGTATCTGCAGGGAAGTCGGAAAGTATAGAAAGCTTTATAGTAAAACACCTTTGTTTTCTTTGACGTATAAAAGCACAGCGACTGGAAACATAAATCAGTCACAAAGCAACCAAACAACCATGTCCCCAACAACTTACAAAGCTCTAACAAGTTCTAACACGCAATATAAGTGCATGTTTATAAACGATCCCTTCACTGAACAACGCGTAAAAATCCTCACGTAAATGCCAGTTCAAAGTCTAGTGACGAGGCATTTAAATCACGTACTGTAGAAGCTAACTTCAAAGCATCTTTAATTATGCCGTTAATGACTTTCCATAGTTTGAAAATGCCGAATGAAGCTGAGTACTAAACATTGTGTAAGCTTTAACAAAGCCAAGTCCCGAAAATTGGGCCTAAAACCGTCAGTACTTAATGTTGCTTCTATCAAGAGTGAAGTCAATACGGCATGCAAAGATGGCGTAGGAAAATACTCAAAATAGTCGCCACAAAAATATTCATACATGCAATCAGTGATTGCGGCGAGTATATACATGCTACTTGATAATGTATACAATGATATTATACCTTGTGGTTGATACGTTGGAACTGCATTGCTCGTCGAATTCCCACGTTTTTTTACTTTATTCATGACTTTGTCATGCCACGTCGCTTTGCCACCTTCACTGTCGATCGCTGCGGAAACAAAAAATATCGAGCTATTAATTTAACATCGGCAAGATGACAAGAAATGTTTACAAATTCAAGTCTACCAGAGTTCCACAACGATTTCACGGATGTAAACGACATTTCCGCAATTGTTATTCAAGGCAATGATCCTTCATCTTCAGTTAAAAACCTCAAGTATTTGACAGTTTATTCTTAATGATAAATTATGTCGAATACATTGTAGCACCGTAATACATCTGTGTTGTTATTTTCAAGCTAGAACTTTCTTCCCATTCTAACTAACGCACTAGACGGTACCCTCTGAGCACGGAAATCCGGTAGAGATACTTTAACATAGGACACAGTCTTTAAGTTTGAACACCAGATGCAAGATGAGGACAACTTGAAGGCAGACGAGAGGGCAGATAAACGAGAATCACAGGCGTTGAGGAGACAAAAAGAACGAAAAATGAAAAAGAACAATCAGTCAAGCTGATCCAATCAACAAGAGTTAATTGTTTATAAAAGAACATTTCAAAACAACACGACTAGCTCACTTGGGGGCAGCAACAACAGCGTACATATATCCATTCGACTGAAGTTATATAGTTCAAAAATACCAAAAGCGAACAGCTGGTAGGAGAGAATATTTAATTAAGTGTACGAAGGACAAATGTTGAACAAGAAAAAATGAAAACGAAAAGAATAATCGGCCATGAGGACAAAATTTCGAACAAATAATTAAAGTCACTAAAATTTATGTAAAATGAATTATAAGGAAAGGGAGATTGATACATTTGCATTATACATATTACATACAGCCATAGTTTGAAAACGGCTATTTTTTAAAAAACAACAAGTTGTTAGTTTTCTGGAATAGAGAATTCAAAGATATGATCAATGAATGAAGACATTGTGATTCGCCACACTATTGATTAGTTAGTCATCATCGACGCATAGATAATGTTGGGCTATCAAACGAGATACCTCTTTGTTTGTGAATATATATCGTATATTATTTTCTCACCACACTGCAATCTAATTGAAACAACAGCTACACATGCAACACTAAAAATACGTTTCACAGTGTCAAAGCAAGCATGTCTGGGCTAGTGCTGAGTGTACAATTGCAATATAGAATTCACAGAAATTTTAAGCCACGTGTACAGCTCACATTCCGTGCAAATTTTATTTAAAATTTGAAATGTTTATCATATTGATGTGTTTGCACAAAAGCAACGAAATAAGGAAATTCAGCTGCTTTTTTGTCATTTGACTCCACAAATACCTATTTATTATAATTGCGTGTGACAATGTACAAAGTTGTTTGCAACTGTTGCAGGTTCTTTGAACTCTTGTACCCGTCGTAACTCGTCGTTACTATGTCTATCATGCATAAATAAAGACGAGGAAAATAATTCCCATCAAGGCCCATTCACACAAACGACTCAAGACACGATTTTTCTCGTTTCGAAGGATGTGATAGAGTGGATAATAGGAACATATACTTGATCCAACAGATTTGCCAACGCTCTCGCCAGTAAACCTTCGTTAGTCACATATGCTAAGATGAGAAAAACCGAAGAAAAATTCACCCGTGTGAACAGACCTTTACACAGAGAAGCTCGTCGCGACTTGCGAGCGGAAAATTAGTATACTTCATTGTCAATAACCGCTGTACATATTGTAAAGTGATTACGGATTGTTGCATAAGTTTACAATATCGGCATGTTTCATTTGAAACAAACACATCGAGTGAGTAGCTACCTTCCTGTTTTCATTTCTTCCATGATCTTGAGAAATATTTGCCGAATTTTGTAGAGATTTGGAGTGTTTTTCAATCTCATAAAAATTTTATGATTTTTTCGGTATTCGAGTTTTTGCGATCTCTACATCATATCCTGACATAGCAGAAATATAAGTTTTTATTTATATCTACGAGTGAATATTAGCGTCTTCAATGAAGTAAGCACGCTCCCGTTTTTTCAGGGAGTATTTTTATATGAAATTGAAAGGGGGTGACGCCATCATCTTTTTTGCTATGGTCAGAAAATAGCAAGCGATGAAACCAACCTTTCTTAACTTTGAACGAAGATTGACTTCCGGAGTTACTTTTGAAAGACAAACTTTTTTTCAGGCCACCAATCTTCAGCGATGTTGGATTCAAAGCTTTACTGCTTGGTTGACTGCAAGCAAAGAAAAGAAAATCTTTAACATTCGAAAGTTAGTTCTACACAATCTTTCCAACCTGGTTCAACAAGACTGAATTCCGCGTACAAACGATTCGTACAAACTGTCTGTAGAATTTGTATATAGATAAAGCTATGACAGGCATTCAGACAGAAGCTATGGACGTCTACTTATCCCAACAAAGAAATATTTAAATTAACAAGTGTTCTGCTATTGCTATCGTGAAAGTTCTTTTCAACCAAAATAATCTGAATACGAACGAAGAGGAAAATTACATAAAGCACTTTTAATTGACGTCATACGCTAACCAGCGACGAATAAAAGAACTGTGGGAATTTCTTGAAAAAGATTATAAACATAAAATTATCCCCTATCTTTCCATGGTTTCTTTTTCGATATTTTTCAATTTTTTTTCGGCCCGTGAACTTGATAAATATGCTAAATGTACACTCAAAGACTATATACTGCATAAGTTTCTCTAAAGCTTGTCCTCAAAATTCGAGAAACGAAGTTGTATCAAATCAGTTTACAAAACCAGTTCGGCTAAATTTGCCTGCCTCAGTGACAGGAGCCCAGCTTTGACTAATACACGCAATGCCTTAAATAATTAGAACTACAATGCAGCCGACAAATATGCACGTTCCAGCCTTAACATGCAGGTTGAGTTCTTCAAAGGTGGCTTTCATTGTGAGTGTTACTAAACCTTCAAATGCTAAAATAATCTATCATCATGAAATCTACGGGGAATTAAAACCTGCGATGAAATCTGCTGGTAATCTCAAAAAATTTTTAATCTTCATTGATCATCTAATATCTTCGTGCGATTTTTTGTTCACTTCAATACAAGCCTATATTCTGCACGTGCAAAAGAACAGGAAACTGTGCTACAAATGATTAAAGTACATTTCTTGTAAATTTTCTTCATGAATTATCAATGGTACGCATACAATGTTATCACTTTTCGATTGAATTTGATGTTTATAGGATTTTTTGTTTGATGGGTTTGTTCATCCTCTTATGTTTGGCGGCTGACTGATTGTAAACAGCCTCATAAAACATAGTTCTCACTGTATTACGAAATAACCATAGCAACTCTAAAATAAATTTGTATTATTGTAAAGTGGTAACAATGGTATACCATGCAGTACAGTCAAGCATGTACTATCCCAACATATAGCCACACATATTGCGCAAGTGTGCACGTTTTCACGGCATGTTGAGGCCCATTTGTACAGGCGATTTTTGATGCGATTGTTGTCGTGTTGAACGATATGATAGAGTGGATAACTGGCAATTATAATTGGTCAATACTCGATCACATACGCTAAGAGGAGAAATCGCCCACGGGTCTTTAAATAACACTGAAATAAGCTTAGAACTGAAATAAGCCCATACTTATAGACTAAAATGGTACCATGCATAGCATGTCACACATACTCCCACAATATTGTGCACTTACAATTTTAAGACAGAGTGCGAATTATTTCCGTACGATTTGACAGCTCAGCCGCGACCAACAAAACACCACCGCACTGCGAAATTGTGTGTTACAGGAAATTGTTCCCGGAATTAACAAACTCGGGAACTAATCGTTTAGTTCTATCATGAGTGCAATAACTCACGGAAATAAGAATCTTCGAAAATATATAATATGAAGATCATAAACCATCAACGAAGAGAAGGATGGTTTGATAGAGGAAGTCTAGACTACACCCCAGCAACAAAATGTTTAATATTTTTATCAGATCAAGCCCTGACAATCGTTTTAACCATAATGATCTATGACCCAATAGTCAGATCACCTGACTGATAACACCATCTATTTTACATCATCATGCAACTGCGCATTTCATTCCGGGCAGTCTCCGAAGCTGCAGTTCACACCAGAATACTTATACGTTTCTGCTCACAAGCAAAAGTATCTTGACTGCCTTGACTGCGTGCCCCGAACATGAGGCAGAGATTTTCAACTTGTTTCACAAAGCCTTATTAGCGCTTAAGAGCGCACGTAAAACCCCTGGGAATAAATTGCGCATGAAAAGATGCAAGCAGTCTGTCAGATCGCTTCATAATTGCGAGTGTCGAGAGGAATAATTGGAAACAAACGGCATAACGTTAATCTTGACCAGAAAACTTTCTCGAACAAGACAACTTTGAACAAGACAAAAGACAGAAGACTCGAAAAGTTAAATGATCCATAGTCAATATTTAATGATTTCGCGCCATTGGTTCTTTTGTCAGTATCATGTTTTCAGTAAAAATACAGCTTACCAATAGCAAAATATATTTTCTTATCACCGTTCAAACATTAACAAATGTTAATGGAAAAGGTATCAGTTTACCGAGAGAACGCAACCATCGTTTATACTTAACCCACACGTCAAGCAAATGATCAAAAGTCCATGCTCCTAATAACATTCGAAACCGCTACATCCAAATACATAAAATAAAACTACTAACCTAGAGATTTCCACATCCATATTCTTCTTATGTCGAACGATAAGCTCTCCACTGGCAAAGGTCTAAAAATTAAATGACTGTTTTAGAAATTCTATAGCAACAGATCAGTTCGTGACCCGACGTAAGTAGGGTTAAAGTTAGACAAAATGAGATGCCAAAATGAAGACAGTCGTTTCGCGCATTTGTAGATTTCAACTCATAAATATTGTCCGAAATAAGGACTTCTTCCACAGAGAATCTTGTACTACCAAATATGCCACTCTAGAACATTCAATTGGACAGTACATGAAATGATTATATCGGCCCACCAGTCAGTCACTGACATATTGCGGCAACATGTTCGCGAGTTTTTCCCAATCGCACGAAGAACTCTAAACTCCATGGAATACATTGACGTACGGAGGTAAAACATAAAAAAATTAGTACAGAGGATTTCGAAGTTGTACATTTCAACACTTCCTGTCAAATTTCGCGACCGCCGCACGACAATGATCGCGATAACAACAACTAAAGACGTGAATACTATCAACAAACATTTAGAAGAAAGAAAATGCTATAAACACGTAAGAACGCTTGAAGCATGAACACAGGAAACAACATTACCTCAACAACATTCGGTAACTGGAGCAAAGAAAAAAGTTGAGAATTCACAATGAAGCGCACTCTGACTGTCGACACACAGTGTTGGAGGGAGTATCAGATGACACCCTCCAAGAACAACGCGTCACATGTGGCATCGCCAAAGACACAGATGATAAGACAGTGAAGTATTTGAAACACTGAAATAGTGCGCGAATCTTGTTACGTTACGACATGAAAAACAATGCTCCGGACATCCAAATACGAAGAGCCACATACGTAATTTACGCAACAACTTGAACTCCTCAAGATTCCATAATAGCGTATAGTTGACAGATTGTCCTTTCCAAGCTCTAGTACTGTACATAAATCGTATGATTGTATTTTTATAACACGAGTTCTCTCGCACAAGTCAAAGAAACGTGGAATATGGATTGTAGAGAGTTAGTCATGAAAAATTCCAAATAAATTGCCTTGCGCTCGTAGTCGCAGCTTCATGCCAAAATATTATGAAAATCTGGAGTTTTTAAAACATCGTAATATTTCTATATTTGCAGCTTTTTAGGTAAGCAATGCGGCGACGTTCTTTGTAAAGCTACTCTGTATGTTTGACTTCGTCTTAAGGTGGTCGTCCAATAGTCTGCTCTAGCCAAACAAGAGTGCATGATGGCAATCAAGTTGTTTTAACAACAAACTTAACGTGAAAAATGGTGAGTTCTGTTAGTTCGAGTTGAAAAGAAACTGTGCTATAAAATCTTTATAAGTTATCTTCCAAGCGTTGATAAATCTCCCCGGATGAAATTAATTATTGGTACTTATGACTATTTATTCAGCCATTTCCAACCATCTCATTTAGACACGACTACAGCTCTCTCATCAACAAATAAGTCAATCATGAGAAGTTTCGCAAAAAACTTTGGGGTAAAACTGACATATAGGAATAACTAAGACTACACACTGCACTTCAAATGAACGAAGACTGATTTCAATACTTGAGATTTTTTAAACACATGGTAAAAGAATGGTGGACAAAACTTACATCTTCATCCGGATTATTGTTTTTCTGAATGATTCCAATCCATGACATCATATCATCCTTATCTTTTGCCTGAAAGATAGTGGTTCGTGTAAAGATCCTTGAAGAAATTCCTTTGCTTTCCTTCATCATCGAAAGTGCTCACAAATGTTCGCAATTCGGAAATGTTCGCAATGTTCATTTAATCTACTTCACGTCATAATTCATCAGGTCTCATGCAGAGAAAGGAAGACCATTGTAAGTTGATATATTGGAGGAAAACCCTTACATGAAACAGCCTATTAACATTTGAAAAGGAAGTACGCTAATACTTCCCGTTCTTTAGGAATGAAAACAATCCCTTTTCTAGCTACAATACGAACATTATTCCTAAAGTATCATTGAAGATTGTGCTCACGAGATTCATCCTATGATGTACATGTTTACATTTCACTAAGACAGATTTAATGGTAGAAAATCAAATATTGATTTGACCAAGGCAATTGTGTATATACAAAGTACAACGCCGTGGGCAAATTACCAAGCACATAAGCATACAGACAATGCATGCAACTTACACGATTGATTTATATACACGAGAGTAGTTAATCTAGTGATAAAATACTCAGTAGGGAGCCATACTTGCTGTAGAGTGCCAGTACTTGCGTCACTTCAGAATAACCATCAAGCAAACCAATGTTGCCCTACAGCTTAGTCAGCGACTGTGAAGTTTCAAGGGTTAAGAGTACTATTATACAGACATTAGCTATTCGAAATTCCTTGCATACTTGGATCAAAGCTCGCGTGCGTGACTGCCCGCGCGAAATCGTTCAAGGAAACGATGCAGCCGATCATTTCAAGCTCTTATGTCTCGAATATGCTTTTAATGCATAACCTCAGCTAATGATGTGCATCTTTAACTGCAATGATTCTTGCACGCAGAAATAGGCGAAGATTAAGAGAAAAACAAACATTGTAATCCTGCTAAAAATATTGCAATGTGCAAATTAAGTTAAGATCACGTTAATGTTAATCACTAAAGAATTCAAGAATTGATTTTGAATTAGTCATTTGAATATGCATGCATGAACTGATTATATGAATATACATAGTTAGCTATTGCTCTATTTCTGAAACTATCTCAGCATATCTATTTATATAATATCAAACAGCCATCATGTATGCAGTTTTTTAATCACCATTTGTTGTCGTGCACCTATTAAATGTAAAAGTAATTTGCAAGCCTGATCCAAAATGCACATTGATGTGGGTAAAAAAGTTAGTCCAATCAATACAAGAACGCTTATGAACCAATTCATCTGCCTGGGGATGCATCTCCGGTACTACCAATAGGGAACTATATGTACAAGGCAAGAGTAAAAATCATTGCTAATTCTGCTTATGCAACATCGTATGATCAAACTAAAGATGAACCATGTCGGGGACGCACACGCTGTGAGCACTGAACAAGAGTCCTGGATCAGAACACAGACAAGAAGTCGCTGGCTGCAGGAACGAGATTGAACGGCATGCATCATGCTCTTTATCCCAAGGGTTCCTGTTACATCTAAGGGAGCCTGGGAACGAATATGAGCGTGCGCACGGGGATGAACGATAAGGTAAGAAGAGTGGTGCCGAAGCCCATGTAGGAACAGTCATCTGGACATTATGCCCAATGACAATCTGTTCGCCAAGTTTCTGACTTGATTATGTTTACTCAACTGCAAAAACAATTGTCTTGCAAAGTAAGAAAACGACAGCGAGTGACGTGTGGGCAAAAGCTATTTGTGGGATAATTAGAGGCGTATTAAAGAAATGTTTGAATTTGTTTTCACTGACTTTGTGAAAACTATACTTGTTTCTTTACCGTTCTTTGATATACTTTATGTTAATGATCACGTGGCATAAAAACAGATTATTCATGAAAGGACGTTGCCCAAAGTACTATCACGAGTCTACGTTTATCTTTGTATACATTGATAATACGGTTTTTCACTATAACCTTAATTATACAGGCCACTTCCAATATTTTTTGGTATAGACAAAAAATATCACTGTTATTTACAATCTAACATCATTGCACATACTTCGCGCAAGTTAATATATCATCAATATTCAAGCGCTGATTCATTCACATCGTTTCATATAATTTAAATATAGCGATTATATCGATAAGATGAACAGAAAACGATATCAGTGTGTGTGTAGTGGCAGTGCCCAGGGAGTAGGCGAAGCCGAAGCGAAACTTTCAACGATGTAACGATGTATACATTGTAGTCTAGTAGTAGTTTTACACAGTAAAACTTATAACCAAGTATTGAGTTCACTGCTCAATTGTTTATAAATTGCACATGCTAAATATGCAAAGTCTAATATTGGGCTTTGAATACTGCTAATGTTCATTGAACAACATTACAAATAAAAAAAGTTCGAGATTTAATACCGTACCGCTTTCTGTGGCTTTTCCAAACAATCGGTGAAAAATTCACGCGATTAAAAGTTCAGAAAGCAAACATGTATCATATAATAAACTTCTCTGAAATTTATCAGCCATCATAAAGAGTGCGAGATTTTATTCACTGTCAATTTGAAGATCGTTCGGATTATTGACTTCTATGTGGTCGTGAGAAACAATCATCTTAGTACAAAAAACCACATTAAAGTAAGCATACCTGAAACAAATACTGCGAGCCATTGTACGTCGTCAGTTTGAAAACATTCTCTCTCTTGCGATAGTCGTATGCAATATCAACAATACAAGATTTTATACTGACAGGCTTTTCATCCTGCCCACCTAAAATAATCTGAAAAAAAAACAAAACACGTGGTCAACAATCAATATGATATTATAAAAATTATATTCAATTAGTTCATTCCTGCCAGGGTTTTCATAACCTATTTAAAATTCAGTGCAATTAGATAGAATTTACTATATCTACACACCAATTGTGATATCAGTTTTCTAATTTGCTAGTCCCAAGCCACCCTGTCAATCTTCTCTGTAGAAGGAAACAGGAGTGCCCGGAGAACACCTGCGACTTTCGGCAGACTATTTGACGAACTGTTTTCATATGACAAAGTTAGGTCCGAGCTGAGAATAGAATCAACAATTTCAACGGTGAAAGACGCTTGTCTTAGCGACTGCGCCACCGAAGCCCAAATTAAAAACACAGTCTTTCTTTGAACAAAGAAGCGAGTTAAGTGGTTCTTGTTTGTTATGCCTACGTACGGGCAGCTTACAAAATAAATGCAACTTATTATGTAGTGTAGACGCTATATTGCAAGTCGTAAGCAAAAGTCATTCAAGAATAAACTTCCTATAGGGCATTGAATGAATACGCGCAGTTTATAGCGACAATGAAAAGAATAAAGAACTTATATGGACCAATAATAGTGCATCCTTGTAACCTTCAAAAGAATCGAGTTCAGTAGAATTTCAGTAATGAACCTATACGATTTCCTCTTTTTCCCATATTCGTCCTTGAACTCTCAGGAAATATTGGAAAAATTCTTCAGCCTGACTGCGTGTCGTCATTTGAATGATTTGACTATATCTGCACGTAGCAACATGAAAACTTAAAGACGTCAATCACATTGACTATGCTATGTGGAGGCAATCCTACTGGTACAAATAAGAGAGCTAGATGTATTGTATTGTTTACCTCAACTGGTTTTTCTTTAAAAACGTACATAATGTGGGCTCTGAGGACAACAAAGACTCGTTTCCAAGCTCGCTATAAAGAGAGAATACATTTCTATCGTTGGTACAGCTTGTATAGTTTAGAAAGAAGTCGAGATTAAAATTCACAGTAGTAATGATGGTGGTGTTGTTTCCTTTTTAGTAAAATCCTTTGCAAACCTAGACAACCACATTTTCTCGATCAAGCGCACCGAGGGGTTTATTGATTATAAAAGAGGTGGAACTATTCAAGGGGCGCATTTTCGAGAGGGCCCTACTATTTGGAAGCAATACGATAGAAATTATTTTAAAATGACAACTGGTGAATATGTGCATGCCAGAAAAGCGTCGATGTAGACAAAAGTAAAGTTCCTGCTAGTCAGTGTTGCTTCATCTCTGCAAATTATTGTTTTCCTTTTTTGAGCATTACTAATTACGCCAGTACAATAAAAATACGCGTACCCGACCATGAGAAGCGGCATATTTTCGTTTGAGATAACCCTCTTTGTCCACCTGAAAGAAATATCATATATTTAGCACAGAGTTAAAAATAGTAATCGACTCCGAAACTGACGTCATTATCATACACGCAATAATTCTTATTCCGAGATGTCTTGACTTTGCTGAAACGTTCATTTCAATTTTAAGTTGAAATTTAAAGTTTGCTTTTATGTTTTTTGGATCAAAAAACATTGGGCGACAGGGCATGCAGAAGCATTCAAGAGGGCAAAATTTCAAAAACAAAAAATTTTCAACTGTTGGCAAATTTTAGCGAATAATTGTCCACTTCATCTTCACGCCCTATATTTGGAATTTCGGGACATGTATAACGATTCTACATTTCTACCTCTACAGGTTCAATGGAAAATTTCCTTTTCAAACTATGCCGTTTTTCTTCCTTATAGACCTAAACAATGATACAGAAAAAAATCAAATACACGACGCAGAGAGAACAAATCATAAAAGGGCCAGGTGTATCACCTCATTGGGCTCATGTTCATCGTCGTCTTCGTCCTCCAAACTATCCCCTCTTTGGACAAGAAGAAGCTTTCTGCATTCTTCATTGGGTATCTCATTCTAAAAAACATTATTTCCAGAATAAAATACAAGCATACGTATTGTAGTTTACACGACACGCCATGCATTCATACAGTCACACTATTTACCAAACCAAACCATGTACTCTGTCCAACTAATCACAAGTTTCTTGGAAATACCTTAGGAGTGTCACTTTCTTCTTCACAAGCCGAAAGACCATCATTTGGGTCTCCGTTGGTCTTGAATGCCCAGTCTCTCGTGGATAAAGACGCACTTCTTTCAGTTGCCATTAAGTACGACACTCTTCTTTGGGCTGGACTGGGTGATCGTGGGCGACTTTCACTAGCTTGAGGTATCCTTAATTCCCACACGTTACTATTCTCTTGTGATACTAATAACGCGTTACCACACGAATTGCTCTCGCTTTTCTCAGTGCAAACGTCGGTCTTCGTGGACTGGGGTTCCGCCAGAGTACTGTATGTTGCAGTAGTTACAGTGACACATGGTGGTGTATCAGAGTGAGGATCTTGACTCTCAACTAAGACAGAACTAGATGTAGAACTTGACAAACCAAATTTCTTGGCAGGAATTTTGTTTAGCTGCCTAGATGTACCATTCTGGTAATCTCGATTTTTTTCAGTCTCATCTTCAGTTTCACGAACTGAAACACTCACTGATTTACTCTCCATAAGCGGCTCATCATCAGAGTATGATGTAGGACGTAAAAATGAATGCGTCTTACGATCTCGGGGCTCCGAAGCTTTACCATAAGTGACGACGAAATAACGATTTCCCGTGGCGGTGGAACGAGAATCATTTTCTGATGATTCATTTTCACCGCTTGACTCATCTTGATGTACCACACGCACATCATAACCATTGCCTCTGTACATTTGACATAATTTGCCCTAGAAGTAGAAGTAAAAATACATGCTTTTATAAAATGCAAATAATTTCAATAAATATTTTCAGAGCATCTCCTTCCTGAGTGTTAAGAATATATATTTAAATAGAGCGAAAAACACGAACCATAATCCAGTTATAATCAGATCAGTAACCAACCACGTGACTGTTATAGAGTAGAGCAGAATCAAAACACATGTTTTGACAAATGACAACTGTTATATTGTTATACTTTTCCTCTAATAAAATGTAATTCATATTCGCGTTTGTGCCGAACGTTCCATCGAAACTTAACACTGAGAATGACGTATTCCCGTCTAGGATACAACATAATATCCTGAAAAGGTGTATTATCAGGACTATACAATTCAACTTTGCATCAAGGTACACAAAATATTTTTTACACGTTTCTTGTCCTGACACACCGTGCATTTTTTCTTTCATCCTTATTCCAGCGATACTCTGAATATCCAATTCTAAACAATTACTGGATGAGGTTTTTGAGATAATTCTGCATATCACAAAAGCTGAATTCAAAAATTGTTATATTACACATTGTAAGAAAAAAACAATGCGTAATGTATTTTTTATAATTTCTTGTTTTGAATTTTCAACTGTTTTTGCTGATAAAAATTATAATTACTCACAATAGCTTTTTGTATTTCTTATAAAGCATACATTTCTCGAATAAAAAGGAGTACAAAGACTGATTGGACTCCAGGAACGTCCCGTGAGCTAATACAAAACAAACCATGGGCACTGATGCTAGCTTTTAGAAGTCTGTAGGTAGCATCAATGCCCATGGTTTGTTTTGTATTAGCTCACGCGACGTTCCTGGAGTCCAATCAGTCTTTGTACTCCTCGTTATTTATAAATAATGATGCATAAATTATAAATCATGCACCTTCCGTTTACATTGGTCCTCCACTACATCCACATCAACGACATTACTAAACAGAAAACACAATAACTAAATTGTGTTTTAAACATGAAATGTGCGTTTCAAATACACTTTTGATTAATTCAGTAATACGCCAAAGCCAACTTGATAAAGGAAAGATTATAGCAGACATTTATTGTCAGCTTACTGTACTTGAAATTGTACTGATTATTATATCCATAAAATAAATATAGTTAAAATTTCTCTAAAACATTTTTACCTTTGTAGAAGTAGATTATCAATGTCAGACGCGTTCTTTCCGTATACCGCTGCATTGTTTACATTGATCACCTCATCACCTATTGCAAGAAAGCATATCTTCAGCCTAGCCTTCGGCAACCTTCTTCAATGACAATTCAATTGACCATAACGAAAAAGATGACGGATGTACACTTACCAGCATGCATTGCGGTCGGAAATCGTTTAAAAAGCGAAGTGACGTTTATTGACAGGCAGGCATGATACAAGACGTTATATTTTTCGTCGTGTTAAAATTTTATAACTTTAGGTATTTTCCTTGTCATCTTTTTTCACTCATTTATACTGTAAGCATGCAGTACATTCTGGTAAAATTTACATGTCACCATCTTTTTCGTTATGGTCAATTATTAACAGAGAAATATGCATACAGGATAGGTTAACATTGCAGCAAATCAAGTAGCATACGAATGGAAAAAAGCACAGGAAGCCAAGAATTTCCCAGAACAATGTACCTTTTACTAAACCAGCTTGATCAGCAGATCCGCCAGGCGCAACCCATTTTATGAAAACTTTATCCACAGAATCATCTTCATCTTTATTACTTGAAGTATCACTACTCTCACCGCTTGCATCTACATCACTTCCACTTACATCATAATCATCATCTTCAAAATTTTCACATTTTCTGTTTTCCTATTGCAAAATTGACATCAAAACAACCCGTGCGTGTCAGGAGATTGAAACATGCAGGGAAGAATATTGAAACACTTGCGGGAGCCTGGCGGGCGATTGAAACACGCGAGGTAGGAATTTGGAAAACTCGTGAAAATTGAAACACGCGTGCCAGCATATTGTGAACGCATTTTAGTGGCTGAATCACGTCTAAAAAAGGAACTGAAAAGCACGAGTGAGGGACTACAGTTGACACACGCAGATCGATTGATTGGAACACGCGTGTCAGTGGATTCAAAAGCGTGGCCTCTCTGTATGACACACTTTAAGGTGAACAATAGACTGTGATGAAATTTCCCACCAAACTAACGTGCCAGTTTTATCATGTCTAAGACCAAGAAAGTGTATAGTATATCTTACCTTTTCCATACTAGTTCTGTAGAAATATTGGAGGTTTAAACCAAAGCCATATTTTTTTCTCTGAAGTCTTACACTTCTTACATTCGATACAACAGGAATATTGCGTGTACTCACAATATGCCTTGCTATGACTAGCCTTCCTCTGTCCTAAAAAAACGACACAACCAAAAAGTCAGACTGAAAAACCTCTTCATTTTTTAGTTATTCTACTCGGATTTTAAAACTATTTTTTATTCATTTTGAATAAACGCAAGTTTAAACTACTATAGTTTGTACGAAAACAGGAGTAAGTATGCTAACGAAAGAAAGTCTTCACAGGGATTAGTATTATATAGGTGGATGATGGTAGTGTGTTACGACAGGAAACTCGTGTGTCCACAACAAATTTCCGTCAATTGAATATGAATCAGGACAAGTTTTTGCAGACGCTTTTCCTGTCCATTATATTAATTTAATTTAATCAAATTTACTGCATACAATAGATATAAAGATTCACATAGAATATGATGCGAAGAATAGATACGATCGAAACGGAAACTGTTGAATGAGAGGCTAAAAAACTGAACACTGGACGATACAGCAAATGTAGAGATGTAACACTAATACGTTTGTACATTTTTTTTTCAAAAAAAACCAAAAACAAATCGGAAAAAAGAAATGGTTGCATATATTTCCATGTACTTCTACGACTGCATCTATAATTATGAGAAATAAACTGAACAGCAAAGTAACAATATCATCAAAAATAGTTCTGCCATTGCTTTCCAGATTTTTAACATACCAAACATTTTTCGCAATACCTTCCTTCTGTTCAATAAACACACATGAATTATATCGAACGTAAAAACAGTAAAGCAAAATAAAGTTTGTAAGACAACAGATTGCTAAATAATAACTGAACTAACACCTACAATTGACCTGTAACTCATTCCGATTAGAAGCAGAAGAAAACAGGTCCATTTGATAACGAAATGATACTACTTTATTTTTGCCGGTTGGCAGTTGAGAATGCTGCGCGTGATGCACGTAACTTACTCTTTTAGCTTACAAATCCTTGCTGCACAATGTAGTGGTCACAGGTTGAGAGTGCATCGACAACAGATTTCTGAAGCGCAGTAGTATTCGGTGTTCACTTACAAGTACACTATGTCAGAGAATTGATCTCTTTGGCCCAGAATATACAAGTGATATTCGATATCACATAATAGAAATACCACAGGCCACGACGTTGTCATGTCATTGTATTTACTTCAACTCTAATATATTCCCAAGGTAAATAAATATTTTGAACGGGACTTATAAATATATAATCTTATAGCTTATTTCGAATCTGTTACCGATAGCAAAAGACATGCCAGATTAAATGTCGCCTTCAGTTCATTTTCATATTCTTTTTTTCATTTTTGTTTTTGACATACATCTTAGGACTACAGGTTTCTCATCTATTACATGGATTTTTAACGAGGAATAATCGAGACTGCGGGGCAACACATGTTCAATGTTTGAGCTCCTGAAAACTTGCATTTCTTCTGCCATATATGCCATGACAACAAATTTATAAAAATATTTACTAGGCAAGTTTCACAGGAATTTAAAGACGGCAATATCGGCAAAGCGATTAGAAATATAACACTTCGAAACTTCAACGCGGCTATGAAAAAACAAAAACATGACATAAACAATGCACCGCCCAAATGTAGACATTCTGTGACCTGACCCTTGATGTTCTATGCAACTGAATAAAATATACCGACCACAAGCACAGGGCACGAGACATTGAAGACATCAACCACATGACGTCATTAAGTCGACCACCGAAATTGGAATAAACCAGTGGAATAATCGCATAACTTTGAGTTCTCATGAGTTTGGACTTGCTCCATCATGATATTGTTAATTGGCTGTAATGCCCATTTACTGATTACAGCTTATCATGAGAATATAGTATACATCCAACAATATAGTGGATTTTCATGAGAGTTCTAGTTTTTTGAGATTTAAGAATTCTGAACACTTTCTAAAATTTCTTAAAATTTTCTGCAGAGATGTCGCAGTTCTTGTGAGATTTTTTAAGAATATTCAAATTTTTTTTCTTTTCAACTTTCTGTGAAAATTTGGAAGTCAAAATTTTAAGATTTTCAATCATTTTAGTGGTTGTTTTGGAAATTCTTTTTATGAAGGAACCTGGATTTTTGAGAGATAAGCCATTAATTGCATAACTACATGGCACTCAAAGACTATCTCAGCCAATGTGCTCTAGTCAGTACACAGCTAAGTAGTCATCACAAATTGCAGCTATTTTAATAATTCAACTGGCAATGGGCAATAACATAAAGAATGTAATAATCAGTTTTCCCTTGCAACATGAAAGCTTCATTTAGAAAAGATTTTAGTCCATCACAGATAGTATGAATGTACCTCACAAACACCAACATACACTTTACAATGCCATAGACATTTCTGCTACCTGCAGATACCCCACTCATTGCTACTACTTTAAAGTTAGAGTATGTATCAAATATTGGTTAAAAATAATTATGATACATCAGTTATTATTGTTCTAATTTCAGATATTTGATACATACTTCACAGCAGTGCATAGAATTGAGCTCAGTGGGAAACAGTTTCACAGTTTATAAATTGCAATATGAGAACCCATGCCACCCTATACAACTTTCAAATACGTCTTTCAATCACTGGTTCAATGTGCTAAAGAGCAGAGCACTCATTAGCAATAGAAAAAGATACTGTGAAACATTTTGCGTAGAAAATATTGAAGTTCTGTGATAGCTCTTATTTAATTCTATCGTACTGTACTAACTTCGGTGCCGTCATGCTGTGCATTTTGAAAATAAGTCATAATTACACACTTCATAGCTAAACAAAGACAAACATGATGTACTGTCTCACCTTATCAGCCATTTTTAGTAATGTTTGTCACCCATTCAAAACTTGTTGTTGTGCACAGTGTAACATAGCGTGGTGATTTCACAAAGCAGGTCAGTTAAAAAATATTATTTCTTAATATTTGCATTAAACAAGCACTAAATACTCTTCAAATTCTCCTCCTGCTCTGCTCGAAATCTTTGTTCAGCTTCAAACAATAGCAATGGCTAAATGGTGTATGGGTTGATGATATAGACACGGATGTTATTTAGAGTCAGTAACTACCAATAACACCAAAACTAACGCAAAAACACGTCAGAATTGGTATAAACAAACTCTTGACAGGCTTCGCTCCATGTTTCCCACGACACGCGACGCGCTATGGCACTGGAACTCATACACTGGAACCATACTAGAATGCAACACACGGCAGGCGTAATATGAAGCTAAACAAAGCTCACTTCCGCCGTACAGTTCAGCTTCTTTTACTTCAATGCAAAGAGAAGAAGCATATACATTTTCAGTAAGACGTTATGCAACGACAATCACAAAGAAACACCGGAAAGTTGTTACACCTTTGAACTAATGGATTGTCATCACATTCCAATTGATTCCAAACACATTCCAGTAAGCCTGAGTACGAGTTTTAAAAGTGCGGGATCACCCGCGAAAGTGATGTATCTATCTCTGACTACTTATCAGTAATCAATATTCAAATTCAAAATGATGAATAATATGTGATAGAATGTTGCTTTTGTGTTGTTATCATGTTTTTGTCATTTTTACACTTCCTCAGATAACAAGAGCAACTAAAAGTGTTTCAAAACTTGTGTATGTACTTTAGCTTAAACTCTATTTCATGTTTATAATGTAGCTATTTGTCCAGACTTAGTAACATTGAAGAAAGTCGGATCGATTGTCATCAGTTAGTAAGTGCTATATTATAATTAGTCATTTAATGATTACTACTATTATTAAATTGATTGATAACAATCAATGATATCAATCATGGATTTGGTAATAACAGGGTCTAATTGAATCAAGCTACCTTCAAAATGAAGCGTAGAGTTAATGATTAACTCATTGGGTATAACTGCCTGCCAAAAAAGAAAGAGTGGAATAAGAAAGTGCACCACATTTCTGGTTTCTAGGTGATCTATGCCTGACAATCTTTTCTAGATAATATACCCTTTATAAAGTTGTATTTACAATCTTATTTTAGTATTACGCCAAACCAACTTTATCGAAATCAGGTAGGTCTGTTTCATGACAACTGCTTACTGTTTTTCGTTTTGATATTCAATGTCATATAATTTCATACTTCTAGAAACTGACCAATGGCCAAAGTGCATATTATCATCTAACTAAGCTACAAATTAATACAGGCTATGAGTTTCGTGTATCATATCCTGCAGTGGTAATTGGCTTACTACATGAATTTTATTACAAACAATATGTTGTATTATTCTACTTTCATTTTGGAATTCTGCACAGTTTGAATGCTAAACAATAAATTCCAAATTATATTACTAGATACCCACAGATTTCACAATAAAAGATCTTAACGAGACTTCACAAACTGTTCGAAAATTGTTGAACATTGAAAAGTTTGTCTTTTGGACAGGCTTAGAAGAGGTAATGATCAGTCTTGTTTAAAAGAGGATGAAATGCAATAAGACAATGTTATTTAGGCAAGGACACCTTGCATGGAGAGGAAGGATAATTCATTCAACCTTTTACACCGCAAAATTGACAGTCTAAGTATTTCCCTCTCTTTTCAGGAGAAAAGTTTTAAAGTAACAGCATTTCGTAGTGGTGTTCCTATTGAACCAAGGTTAAAAGATTTACCTGTTACCTATGACGTTGGTAAGTTTCACAAAGAATGAATTTTACATCCTATAACTTGAAAGGTTCAGCAAAATTCTATTGATCAAAACGTGATGCATGTACCCCTTTTGAATTATTTGTTCTGTCTATTGCCACACTATGTTACTTGTTACTATGTTACTTTGTTACAGTTGTGGAGCAGTTACATGGCAATGTTCCTGCTGGTGCTTGGAAATTGATTGTTGTAGTCTTAGTATCTAGTCTTCTTGTTCTCAAATATTTTCGACAACCTTTTATAAACTATGTCAGCAACGGAAATGAAAAACTGAAGTGAATTGTATAGAATTGTGATTGAACATGACTTAAAATCTTGGCAGTAAATGGAGGCTAATTGAAATCCACTGTAGCTGATTTCAAAAAGCTGTCAGTGGATATATTGAGAAACTTCTACAGCCTCCTTTTGCCATGCAAAAAATGTTCAGTATTTTTGGTAAAGTGGCATTTATCTATATATTTACAATTCTTGTTTGCAATAGTATTTCTTTTTGTATAAATCAATTTCAATATGTGTATGATACCAAATTATGTCCATATCTGTTTGTTTCTTGTCGACTTATGATGCAATATATATCACTTTATGTTTTTCCATGGTTTCAATATCTCTTTCCAGTTGTTTCATTTGAGCTTCTAGACTTTCCTTTCTTGCTTTTTTTGGTGCAGTGTCAGTGACAACAGAAAGCCCTTGGTATTGATGATGCAATTCTTCCCAGTTTGTTTTCAAGCCATCAATAATTGACTGTCTAAAATAGAGTAACAGTAAATTAATAATATATAGCTATCAAGAGTAAATTTAAGTTATCCCACATATTTGCCTATTATATCTGCTAACCACCTTACCTTTCACTTTCAGATAACTGCTGCATAGCTCCTTGTCGAAATCTTTCTCTAATATAAGCGTCATATTCAATTTGAGCTTGCTCAACTTCCTTCTTTCTCTTCTCAAGATACTCTGGAGTTTTTCCAAAATCTTTCTTATTTCTATATTTTGGTGTGAGTCCTGAAGGTTCAAGTTGGTGTGTTGCTCCTGATTTTGTATCAGCATACTTCTTCTCAGGCTTTTTAGGTATTGACATAATATTTTCAACAGCATTTGCAGTTATGAAATTTTTATTTGATTTAATTCCAATGACTGCTGGCTTGTCAGTATGCTTTGGCACAGCTGGTTTTCTGCTATCTGAATCAGGATATCTAAACTGAGATTTACCTACAACAAAAATGAACAGGGGTTACATTTCTGTATGAACAAAATAACAGTATTTTGATTTCAAACCATTTATCAGAGATAGTGAGCAGAAATCTTGCACTACCTTCAGGGATTACTTTGTCCTTGGAGTGCTTTGCCAGAAATTCTTTTGGTTTAGCAAGTTGTACCTTGGCTGGGCCCTGAAGTGTATGAAACAGGATTACCATGATGCTGCTACTAATTACATCCATGACTGCTGCCTTGCTATTGATGCCGAGTATCAATATTGGGCTATTCCATTTAATATCCATACCCCCCCTGTCGAGGACACTAGAATTCCTCAGGGTTCTAAGCAGTTTTTTTATCCTGGAATTCTTCAGGTCAGGCAATTAATAATATTGGAATTCCTCAGGTGAGGCAATTTATAAGACTGGAATTCCTCAGGTTAGGCAAT
>JAODVQ020516067.1:0-24906 GCA_025400075.2 Phenganax stokvisi
AAAAATCTCGTCCAATGAAATCGCGTTATTTTCTCGTAGCATTTGAGAAACTTTCATGACAAAATATTTGCATACAGTGGAAAATTTTTTGAAAAAAAGTTGTAAATATTTATATTTGAAGACCAGAATTCAAACGTGTTATAATATAACAAGAGGACTAGCGATATATGCAAAAATAGCTAAGGTAAACGTTATTATTAATCTTATATCGAAATTTGAGGTTAGTCGTGTCTTTGCGTGATGTTGAATAAATACGAATTATACTTACAATTTTCAAAGTAAAATATCTACAATTCCCATGGTGCGATTTTTCTATTTTTCTCGAGATACTAAATAGATAGATCTAAACTTCAAGTCTGCTGGTGGTCTCCGGCGGATCTCTTGGCAGTTTTTGAAATATTCGACGTTGAAGTGACACCACTCATTTTTGGCAGTACTAGACTTGCACATTATAGTGTTTGCAGAGCTTTTTGGGGATTTGAGAAAAAAATATTAAAATTTGATGATCATGATGCAACCCTGGTGTTGTAGTACAATTGGACTTGAGATATCTTTAAAAAAAATACGAGATAAGCGTTATTTTTAACATATTGATGTTTCAACTTTAAAAGTGCGTCCTGCATGTCATCGTGACGTGTGTCTCAAGACTCTTGCTATTTATAATAATTAAAACAAAATATTTCGAGTTCCCATGGTTCTATTTTTGTAGATTTTAAAAACTATTGGACAAACATGTTTAAAGTCTAAATCTGCTGGAGAATCGGTAGAGATCCTCAGTAGTTTATGAGATATTCGACATTAGAGTGACAACACTCATTGTGACATCTCCAAAAATAGCGTATTAGAATAGTTTATAAGACATTGCGCTTTCGATGAGCTTAAAATATATTATACCAAGAAGTGGTAATCTTTGAATGGACTAGTATTGCGAGGACTTTCGATTCATTCACGTGTTTTTTTCATGGAATATACATCTGAACAGTGTATCCAGCTCTTTGTATTTATGAAATAGGTAACATAGTGGTAGATGGACCATTTGAAAAGTACTGATGCTCAAGTGCACCCAATTTTCACTTCTTGTCACAGGAGATTACTTTACTCTTCAAAGGAGTTGTCTTGAAGGGAAATGTTTTAAAGGTCTGCAAACAGTGTTCAGTAAGTGGTTTATAATAATATATGAAAATTATATTGTATGTGTTATTGTATGTTCAGGCTTATACTAGATGCAGTGATGAGGAGCTATCAGGACTGCTTGAGAACTATGGAGTGATTGCATGCTTTCAACTTCTTAATTTGTTGATATTGGTTGATATAATGTAACAACTTCTCATTCCTAAGTGTACACTTGAAACAGTTACTGTTTATATGTTACTGCTGTATAACTTCTGATATTTAGGTTCATTGATATTCAGTTGTTCTGAGTTGGTTAGTTGAAATTTCTAACTGTGTATAGTTAAGATATATGTAACAAAATTATCCTGTTGCGGTAAAACATCCAATTGTGTTCAATTTATTTCAGTTTGTGCATCTATACTAAATTTATATGGAATGAAGCAGATTGTAATGCAAGTAGTATATTGATATTGTGCAAGTGTCAACAAACCCCATGCAATGCAAACACGTTAAACTCGGCATAGTAAAGCATAAGTGGTGATGCACATCGTAGTATTACATTTACACGCAGCTGTTTTGATGAAGTATCGTAACTTGACTATCTTGTCTTTCGAAAACATCTATTTTGTATTCGCCGGAAATCGCCTGGAAATCTCCCAAAATATGGTCACTCCATGGCAGTCAAAAGGTCAATGACATTACATGTGGAGTTCGGTGCTCAATGCCGGTTATGCTTTGCGGCCTGCTAGCCAACCACTTCTGAGACTGGTTAAGATTTTTTGGAACAAGTACCATTGGGGAGAGTGGCTAGTAAGATTTTTGGTGGGACGCCGTGAGCACTATGAGATGAAAACTTGTTGTGTAAAAATTGCACGAGGGGCCTTTTAAGCCAGAACTGCTCCTTTTCAGAAATTAAGAAGAAGTAGGGTCCTTAGGTAGTGGTTGTTCAGGGATGTCATTTATATTGTTACAATTGGCAAAGCTGGTAACAACAGTTGGCTTTACTTTGTTTGATTTGTCGCTAGTTTCAAGGCCGGCGCTTCGGATGGAGCTTGGTGGGGTAGATTCGTCTTTATGCAGACTACAAGACAATGTTGTGCTAGTCCAGCGGGAGACTCAGTGTTTAGTGATTTGGTTGCACTAGGTAGTCCTTTATCGATAATCACAGATTCTTCACGAAAGATAACTTTACTTAACAGCACTGGACTGTTGCAATGTAGAATATTGGAATTTAAGTTTAGACTTAAGTCACCAGAGCGGCGAACATTGTTACCCAGCGTTGAATTGCTGGTGAATTCACTAGCTTCACTGTCGTTATGAACTATGGTCCTTTTGGGTTGTTTGCTTTGTTCGATTTATTGTCACCTCATAGAACCTTTCTATGTTGCTTTGTCATCGCAATAACTAGGCTCTTGTTTTCATCCTCAGCTGTTTTTACCTGTGTGTTTAGATTGGATACGGTAGAAGTCATAAGGTTTACACGCCCATTTAAGGTTCCGTTCTCTACTTTCAATTGTGAGTTGTCTGCTTTGATGTTATCCGTACATGCTTTCTAGAATGATAATTTTCGAATCATGGTTTTCTTCCGTTGCATATGTCCAGGGCAAGGTCTTTTTCAATGTCTCTTGAAAATGATAATTCGTCATTGAAGACACTCTTTAATTCGCATACATCTTCTGCAATTTTGTGGTACTTGTTTTGCAAAATCTCGTCCTACTACTTGGTATTTCTGCTGTTTCCAACAATGTACGAAGGCGTTTAAATGTAAGCTAAAAGCTCAAGTGCCAATTTCTGCATGATGCATTTGGGAATACGAATGGGTATTTATAGTGTGTTTAAAGTCAATCAAACCTGGTTTAAGAACTTTGGGAAGTTAAATAACGAAATTGCCTACTTTTGAGATTTCTCAAAAGGGGGGTTTCCAGTGTTAAGAGCGCGTATTTGAAACAGTGCAATGGGAAACTTGTGTTTAAAATAATCCTAAAGAAAATTATAAACAATCGTCTTTCTAATGTCTAAGATGCTCATGCTGATATGTTTAGGTTTATTTAAATATATTATGCCTTACGTAGATGGACAGCGCATACAGTTTCATTGAAAGTTATCGTTTACTCGTAGAAGGGTATATTAATTAAGTGTTTCGTCTTTTTGGGATCCGTAACCAATTGTATATACTTCTATTGCGAATACTTTCCATCGTTTTACCATAAACGGCGTTGTCCTTGAGTTTAAAGGACAGAGTAGGCAGAGTAGTTCATAGACTTTTATTACAAGGGTAAATAAAGTCTGCATTGAGAATCAAACCCGCAACCTCAGTGCTGCATGCACATATCCTAGCGACAGCGCCACTGAAGCCCCAATTGTAATAGGCTCACATCTATGTGAATGTTGAGATATTTTCTCAGATATTTTATATCGACAATCATGGAAATAATATGCGTAGACTTTCAGAGGCATATGTTTCCTAAGCACTGTTGTGGCACAATTGTTGAAGAAATCTCTCCCCCCTGCCCCCTGCCCAATGTTGGTAATTGTACAGGCAATGGGTGTAATTTTTTGCACAAATGAACATTGGTTATGGGGGGAGGGGGCAATCATTTAAAATAATAGAAAGTCTACAAATTAATTTCCAAGATTGTCTATAAAAATTAAGGGACTTAGCCATTTTTCTTAACATATTTGAGAAGTTTCTTACTATATTTTCTTGTACCCTTCATGTATTGGTTATTTCTATTTGTTTCCTGATACAATAGTGTATGTCCATTGACTGTTTTCCCGGGGGGGGTGGAATATGCTATACAGTGTGGGCCGGTTGCTCAAAGCTGGGTTAGCGTAAACCCTGCGTTAGAATTTAACCAGCTGTTTTATTTGTGTATTTCTGTGTGCCCTTTTGTTTCAAAACTTTGCAAGTAAAGGCTTCTCTTTAGATAGATTAGTTTGGTGGAAAAATTTTGGCAACTTAGTAAACAAGCGGTTAAAAATTTTATTTCAAACTTTTCGTGAACCCAGGGTTAACGCTAACCCAGTTTTGAACAACCGGCCCTGGGTTACTACAAGCAAAGTATTATTCTTTCAGTTTGTGACTGTTTTGACATTGGCCTCATGTAGTGTACATTTTACCTGAATGAGTTTGCTATTAGAATTTCTATAGGAAAGGCGAAGCGGTTATTTTATTCTATATAAGTGACAGAGCAAGCTAGCTTAGCTACATTCTATTTTTTGTTACGTTCTGACTGATGACTTGTGAAAATGTACATTGTCCGAGTTAATGCCATTCGTAGCTTTTTGTCAGTGAAGGCCCAGTCACTGAGTTTCCATTCTTGCCTTTTAGCAAGCAGTTCCTGTTCTACTAATGATATTTGACTGATCAAAATTGTGCAGATCATAACAACATGACATAAAAATATCCCAGGAACTAAAATGATCGAATATAATGTCTATACATATTAAACATGTTACCACATGTTACCGTACATGTTACTGCACATGTTACTCCAAGGGTAGTACATTTCACCACATATTTCTACATGTTACTACATGTTACTGCTACCTTTTTATATAGTTATATACATAACGTTATCAATAGTAGCAGTAACATTTAATAACATGTAGAAATATAAAGTAAAATATACTACATTTAGACTACCATGAGCAGTAACATGTGCAGTAACATGTGAGTAACATGTTCTGTACTTCAGAACCATCCTGTAAATATACACCCATCGAGTCTGCTACTGAGAATGAAGTCTTATAACGAATGTATTGTTCAGGATATTAATGTTTTGAGAGCAAAGCACGATTTTAAAATTCCCTCCACAAATCAACTATTGATCTTGTTTAATATTTAACTTTCATTAAAAGCTGAAGTCCTATTCCAGCCAGCGAAACGAAAGCCATGGAACAAAGCGTTCACTACGTGAACTTTTATACCGCATAAAAAGTTCTTGTTGTAGAGAAAATCCTGCGGCCATACACTATGTAAGTTTAAGTTTTCATCAGTATCCTCAACTCTCTATAATTAACTATATGTGAGCTTGTAATATCAAAATATCATACATGTTTACAACACGCAATATATCGACATAAACATGTGCATGCCATGCGGTTTCTTCGCTGCTTTACGGCTCTAAGGGGCCTAGACCCTGTGCAGCATTTCTCTAAAATTTAGACAATCATGGAAATAATATACGTAGACTTTTAGAGGAAGATGTTTCCAAAGCACTCTTGTGGCACAATTGTTGAAGAAATCCCTCCCCCCCCTCCCCCCAGCCCAATGTTGGTCAATGTACAGGCAGTGGGTGTAATGTTTTGCACAAATCAACATTGGTTATGGAGGGAGGGGGCAATCATTTAAAATAATAGAAAGTCTGCAAATATATTTCCATGATTGGAGTTCTATACGTACTTTTACATGTTGATTATAATTCTCGCCGCCGATATACTCCTTGTTTAAACCATGAGTAGAACGCCCCTGCTTTAAAAAACACTCTACACTAAATTTATTTTAAACCGTCATAGAATCGAAAGGGTAGAGTTCTTTTCTATTGAGAAGCTCGTGATGTTGTTTAAAAAATCTATTCATCAACTTGCAATCTTGGGCCGTTAAGTTTTTCACTAAATTTTTCCAGGCCTAGCTCATAAATTTGAAAGAGTCCAAAAATCTCAAGTTTCGCTTGACACTTTTTGCTTTTCCTTTTTTTTTAAAATTTGCCTTCTACAATACGTTTCATGGAGCTAATATATTTTTCTTCCCTTCTTGTGATGGCGTTGACGTTTCCAATATATTTAATAAGCAAACGAGCGTCATAGCCTTCCAAATTATGAAAAATTACCACAAAAAAATCTGTGCTTCTCATCTTTAGATTATGTTTGATATGTTCCGCGCTTCTATATCTTCCGGTGTAATGACAATGATCTCTTGCTTTATTTTCAGCCAACCCATGTTTTGAAGCATAACAGTCTTTAGCCTCGGCGACGCCCTATTTGTTAGTGGCCATAAACCTCATTTTTTTGTTCTCAAAACTTATGGTAGATGTCTACGATTTCTTCCGTCAACCTACCTAGGAAGATTTTTCCAAGATTCCCTTCGTCGTTTTGCCTCGTATAGCTTATTTTTTGGGGTGCATAAACACCATCATCGAGGTATTTTACGACAACGCAAAACACCTAGGCGTACGATGTTGATGTTACAAAGTGTAGTCTCCAATTTGGTTATGGAAAGGCTAAAGAAAGCATTCATCATTAGCATACACTACAAAAGGCAGTTCAATAATGTGATTAAAGTTTTCATATTGAATAAAACAGCCTTCTTTAGGCATGATGATCCTTGTCGACTCCTGATTGCAACATCTTTCCTGGTGTTTCTCCATCACGCTTGCACTCGTTAAATGATTCTGACAAAAACAACAGAAAAACTGTTTATTTTCATTTTTATTTTTTGTATTTGACAAAACTTTGGTTAAACTTTTAACAACGCAATTATGTTTATCTTCCAACAGCAGCAAATGCATGTTGGCTTTTTGCTTGATAATTCTTAAAGGAAATATCAACTTTTGAGTGACACTCAGCACATTAATAAAAATTCCCGGATTAAGTCGCTCAAATTTGTTGATGTTGCTTAGAGGTGTTGGAAACTTTATGTCGGTGCAGTTTAAGCTTTCTGTAGAGTTTCTTAATGCATTGAAAATTTGATTTGGATTTTTTTGGTGTTATTGCCAAATTTTGTTGTGGTGATGGTTCATTTAAAGCAGGCTTCTTTGTCGTTGGCTGAATTTACCATGGCTTATTCTGAGGCGATCCATTCAGGTGTTTCCGACCAGCTTTAAGGTTTTTTGTATTAAACTTTACATCAATTATCTCCAACTATATGATGCAATCTAACATTCAGCGAAAGCCTTTTATGTGATACGCGGCCAAGTGTTTCAGTAATTGTTCTATCATGTGCAACAATTTTTCCAGGACGTCGGTGCCCTTCAGCATGATGACTGGATGACTTTTAAAATGAGATTTGTCCCATTTTTCAACTTTGTCAGTAGCTGGATTCACCCTTTTCATAATACAAACAAGATTTAGCTGTACTTTCAGATTCAAGATATTTGCTCGAATAAACTTTTCACTTATCATGACGTTCTTAAAGAGCAACTCTGCGGGATTGTCCTCATCAGGTCCATCGATGAAGTAGATGTTTACCTTTCCACCTAAAGCTTTGGCGTGAAGTTGTATTATATTTTTCTGGCCAGTTTTTAATGGTGATTTAAAAAACGTGCCAGCACCTTAGATTCGATGATATCTTTTAAAGTCAAACACTTGAAATCTTTTATTTTATTAAAATTGATTGATGTGTTTCTCCAGTATTGTTTTAATCACTTCAAAATGCCAAAAAACTCTTTTTTAAATAGTTTGCCTTTCTACGCTTGTTTTTTTTCATGAATTGATTTAATCTAACTTTCTCGTCTCTATATTTTTTCTTTTTATCTAACCTTTTCACCAAGTTTTTCTTTGCACTTACATTTGTGTCGAGCACTTTATTTACAAAGTTGATTCTCGTGGCTAAGTTTTTTCTTTCACTTCTTTATTTTTTACAAAAATTTTGAAAAATTAGATTTTTAAACTTTTTACTCTATTTAAAAAAAAGACATTGTAAGATTGCACGTAGTTTATGCACAAGAATACTGGTTTATCGGCTAGGCATTTTATTTTTTCAATGTCCACATCAAGTCGCTGAATTTTTTTTCGTATATGTTCAAAAAATCACACTTCAACTTGGTTTCGTCGTTTAAAAAATAATATTATGCAAAAGGCTTGTCTCCACTTTCTTGATTGATTTTTGTGCCACAGAGATCATCATTAATGTACAAAAGCCATTGTCGTCATAAGCTACTTTAATAAGTTCGGGTACAATGTTGAAAAATAATCTTGCTTCTCGCAAGCTGGTGAAATTTTCCTCCCATCCACTTTTGACAAAAATTAATATTGTGATTTTGTTCAAACTGACCATGGCCTTTTATTTCTAACTAAGAAAATAATGGCATAAATTTTCCAAAAAATCTTACCTTCGATTGAATCCTATGATGCCGGTCATGATATTTTGATAGTACTCCGTTTCTCTCGATGGCTTATAAATATTGTACAAGTTAGGTTCCGGTCGGTAACTTCGTTCGAGTTGGTCGTGCAACAAGTCTTAACTTTTATTAGCCCCATTCATGTCTTTTCGCCCGTCTTCGAGTTGTTGTTGGTAAACTTGGATTTTAGATTTTCATCTTGCTTCACGCTCAGACAATTTTCTTTTTAACCACGAGTTGTTCCATCGCCAAGTTGTGCCATTTCATTTCTTCCTCATATCCGAATTGTTCAACTTGCTAAATAGAAATTCTTCCCCTGCAAACGCAAACGCATTTAAAAGTCCTCCTGCTACCATTGATGCCATTTATTAAAAAGAAAGTATGACACAATCCAAATCATATAGATGCATATAAATTTTTGGTGAAAACGCCGTAAGGAGGGACGTTGGAATCCCAAACGCTGCAAGAAATCTAAATACCAAGAGGAAAAAAAAGAAAAATATCAACAGAATTACCATAGACATGGTGAGCATCGTAATGTGATGTTTTATCATTTCTTCTCGCTCCACTTCTCCGATCCTTATGTCAAACAGGATTTATGCTTTGAGTATCATTTTATTTTGATGCATTTAGGATATATGGATTTTTTAAAATCAATTTCCTGCTCATTGTGGTTTTTCTAGTGCGACGTGTTTATCTTGAGCAATTTTACCGGAATAGATCCAAACATCTCGGCTCCACCGAGTTTCAACATACTTTGAATCGATTGAGGAATACCCAAAAATTCACCAAAAACTTTTTTGCTCACCATCAAAGAACTTATGACTGCTCCCGTTAATATGAATGCTTTGTAAATTTGGTCAGCATATTCGTTTTCTCTTTTGTGGTTAAGCCCATTTATTATATAAGTAATGAAAAGTTTTCAAACTAGTCCAATGTGTCTAGTTTAAGTTGTTTTTTTCTCGCTTTGCTCAAATGATTCCTCTGGTTGTTTTATGTTTTTGTGCAGAAAGTATATCTTAAGAGACGAGGTGAGCAAAGCCGAGTCCGAGTATGGACACAATGATAAACAAGACTTTAGGTGTTCAACTCGTACGTCTCGTTTCATTGATCTTCTGTGCTGCACCTTGTTTTTTTGCTTTCTTCCAGTACTCGGTGAGTCGTTTTCCAGCTTCGACTTCTCTTGGATCTTTGATGTTTTCTTGACTACTGATAATCGAGGGTGAAGAAGTCACTTCACCCGTGTTTCAACATTGTTTTTAAAACGTTGCATCAACCTAAAAGAACTGGCTTTGTTGCAACATGAATTGAGGCTGAGTTTTTGAGATCATATGGCATTAAAATTGAACGTTGTTTCAACGTTGGGCTTAAGGCGTTGGCATCGACGTTTCAGAAATGAGGTTCTTTTAACATGAAATCAGTTTCACATTTTCTACATCAGTTAATAGCCATGATTTCACACGGCTTCAACGTTGTTTTTATAACATTGCATCAACATAAACGAATAGACGATTTCTAATCATCCCATTGAGGCTGAGTTTTTGACAAAATTTGGCCATTAAAATTAAACGTTGTTTCAACGCTGATCATAAGACGTTTGCTTCACCGTTTTGGAAATGACGTTGTTTCAATGTAGAATAAGGTTCTATTTCCCATCTTCAGTTGATAACCAAACTTCAACCTATTTCAACATTGTTTTTTAAATGTTGCTGAAACGTTTGGTCGATTCGAATATGTGTCAACGAAAAATCCAGTTGATTTTTCAACTTCAAGTGATAACCGCAATTCCATGTTGACTGAGCTGAAAATATTTCAAAATCCACCTAATTCTATTTTCCATCTACCTTCAGTAGTTTTTTTAAAACTTACCACAATATTAATGTTAGCAGAATTTCTAAAATTCACAGTTTCGTTAAAATTTGTCTGTAGAAAACTTTTAATTACTATTTATGATATTTTCGAAATTTTCTATAAATATTAATTCAATGAATTTTCGAAAGTGAAATAAAGAAAATGTGATTAAACCAGTATTATCTTTTCCGCAAAATGTTGAGAAATTTTAAATATCAAAGGAATATCTTTTAATGGCCGAAACAGAATTCAGACAAATTATGCTCTCTATTCCAAATTTCTTCAATGCAAATTACTACCGGAGCCTCCTTAAATGAAATAAATCCTTGGAAAAGAATTGCTTTCAAAGTGGAAGCTCCTGAAAGATGAAAGTACTTCAAAACAACTTTTCAAAATTATAGTATTATAGCTGAAGGAAAAAAAGGAATTGAAGCATCAAAAGCTCTGTATTTGTTTGGACTTACAAAAAGAGAAAATGCAGATTTGTGGAAGGTAACAACATCTTATGCCTACGTGTATTAAAAGGTGCTTTCTATTGCTCAAAAATGAGAAAAACAAAAAATGCAAAAAAGGCTGAAAATATTTACCTGTATATTTTTTGGATATAAAAAATCCGCGTTTACAGTTTTTTGACATCCACCGTATTTTAAAAAGGTTTCCTCAAGCTTACAGATACGTTTTTAACACAATTCTTTTGAAGAGTTCGTTATATGGAATCTACAAAACAATGATTTAAAGTGTCCAGTTATCTAAATGTTAATCATATTGATTCATAAAGCTATATTCCAGTTACCATGTATCCCTTTAAAGTTCTGTTTGGCTTTAATTTTTGTCTTTTTTATGTTTCACGATTAATAGATTAAGCTAATAAATACTTGCTTGATAGCAAGGCAGTGTTATGGTCTTGAAATAAAAAAAAATGCTTTCTGTTCAGAAAAAACAATTAAGATTAAGCATTGTAATTTTTTAATAAACAAAATCCTTACTTTCTAAAACAGTAAATGATGGCAAATTGATATATTATTAAAATTGGGGCTGTTTCTAGCGCTGCTGTGCTTTGTTAATATTACAAAAACTGTGACCTTGTTTTGAATATAGTATTTATGTTTATGCTTAATCCTTTAAGGGATGATTTGCATATATTAGTAAAAGAACTATTTTATTGCAAAGTAATGTGTTGGAACACATTTTTGCGTATTTCTGTTTTGAATAAGGGAATATAGTGGAAGACTATCTAATGATGGATTAAGTCTCTTATATTTACCTCGTTAACCAATGAAACTGCGAAGGATCTATTTAGGCAAGTTAAGTCATCTGCCCTTGACCACGTAAAGAGCCATCTTCTATAATTCCTTTATCATTTTCTATGATTAGATTCCCTTGCTCTGCTGTTTTTGTCACGATTGTGTCAGGCAGAATTAAATTAATGTAGTATTCTCCGATTTGGGATGCAATATTTATATGTTGTATGCTAATATTCTTATTAAGCGTTAGATGCCGTGAAATGTATATAATATGGAACGCTAAATAAGTGGCCTTTTTTGAAGCCAAGATGGCAGAAATTGTCGCCTGTTTTTTGGTATGACCCTCGCCCCTGCACTGAAAATGAGCTAAATTTCGTAGAAGAAAATGATATTGTTTTACGTTAAAAATGCATTATTTTTCAGTCTAGAATGCCTGTTAAATCGATACTCACACTTTCACAAGACACACAAACCAAAGCGCTTTTGGTATACGAGAAATTTGAGAAAGTGGTGTCTTGAAGAGTGAGCAAAACTATAGGAAGAGTTATAAACAAAACTCAGGTAAGAGTCATCAGGCATATTTTTGTCGGTTTCTGGCAGTGTGTTCAATAAAACACAATAAAATATGGACAGCAAATCGTAAAACTTACTTGTTTACTTCACTGTTAACGTTTTACTCTTGCTCTAGTGAGATTTTCACCCAAAACTATGAAAAAATTAAAGAAAATCGTTCCGAAAACCCAAGCCGTTTTGCAACTTTTTGCCTCTTGTAGTAGGTCCATGACGAAAACACGCCTGTTTTATACCTACAATACGACCTTCAATTTTTGCCATCCTGGCTTCATCCATTCAAAGGCGGTTTCCTATGGAGTTAGTCTTCCATATTCTCTACATTTTACTGGTTAGATGCAAAATCCCATTTAAACACACGCCCCTGATGTGGGTTTCACAATAGAGATAAATTATAATTGTTCGCACTTTCTACATTTTAACAACATTGCTTTGACGTCAACCGTTGATGTTAAAATGACGTTCCATTTTGACATTGAAGCAACCTAACTCATTGACGTTGCGTCAAAATCTTGGAATCGACGTCAGATCAATTTGCATTTTCCACATTATTACAACGTCTTCTGGACATTAGTTATTGACGTTATATTAATATCTTTTTTTTGGCGCTGAAACAACATTGCCCTATGACGTGGCACAAATGTCATGAAATCGACGTCAGATCGATTTGCATTTTCAACATTTATACAACTTCTTTTCCACGCTAAGCTTAATGTTGTCTCAACGTTGTATCGATGTTGTTTTGCCCAATGGGGAACTTGTTGAACGTTGGTTTAAGCTATGTTATCAAGAGTTTTCAGCACTTTTTAAAACAGATTTTAAATCTTCTTTGGTTTGTTGTTATGCAATCTTTTTTCCACCAGCATGGTTAAAATCGACTCGTTGACAACGGGCGTATTGGTCAACTTTTGAAACATGATGGACATCAATTTTAAATATTGGATCTGTGGAGGTTTGCCTTTAATTTTAAAGCTTGTTTCCAATGAAACGATAAAGTTATTAGAAACAGTTATCAGATTTTCAATGTCCACTTCTATTATTTTTTAAGTTGCTCTGGTGTTGTCATTTAATATGATGTTGATCGCATATTTTAAACAAAGTTTTGGTAACGAGTTGTCGCTATTGAACTTATGTTTAATCAACATTATTTTTATTTTAATGTACAGTTTTGTGGAACCACCCCGTAATTTTTTTTTATATTCAAAGCTTTTGGTCCATAAGCCCGGACCGTCATCAGTGCAAGGCACTGATGGTCCTTGCTTACAGAGCGAAAGCTTTGCATATAATAAAAAAATTATGTGGTGTTTCCACAAAACTGTACAATAAAATATAGATAATCACAATGCAAACTTTCAAAGAACTTAACATTATTTTTGTTTCATCGTCGATAAACCCTGCTATATGAATAATATCATTAGGATATCCTTTGGTAGGGTTTACCGGAGCACTCCAAGCGCTAGTTGGATTTTCATAGCAAAATGTGTAACAAAAAGTTTCCTTCGTTATGCTCACAAAGGTCTTTACTTTTTGGAAACTCAACGGTAGAATACTTATAGACATTTGCTGAGCGTTTAAAAAAGTTTTAGTAATGCCCGTGGAGGCCTTTAATTTGCATATTTTGTTTTGCAGTTGGTTGAGGGCGGTCTGTTTTGTGCTTGTGTTAGTTTTGTTCACCTTTCTCGGCTTTGTATTTTATCGATTTTTGACAACGAGTCTTTTATTTCATTTTTTAATGTAGCAATAGTATCACGCCATTTATTTTAAAGTAAAAACTTTGCTAAGATTATTCTGACAACCATCATTACGGATCCAATTTCTAAGTTCCTATATAAATTTTTATAAGGTGTTTGACTATGATGAACATGATTAAACTTATCGTGTGCAATGCTCCTGTGGTCAAATTCTTTTTGATTATTGTTTGGTTGGTCAGACCAACTTTGCTTAGTTTTTTTTTTTAGGTTTAGCTTTGCGTTTTTACTAAAGCTCATTCGATTCCTAATTAAGGTTAGGGTGTTATTAAAGCCTCCTATAATGGTTTTGAAAATGATCATGTTTGAAGGAATCAATTTAATTCCTGAACCAATGAGCATGTTTAACGTAACATTGGTGTCCTTGATGGCTCGCCTCATGTTTGATATTGTTATCGTGGGGTCGTCTTGAACGGTCTTTTCGGCATCCAATTTATGAAATATGCCCCGCATTTGAAGAGATTTGGCAGCTTTGTTTACTACGCCCCAACGCGGTTCTGCTTGTGAGCCATGAGCCCTGTAAACATAACTTCTGATTGCTTGTTGTATCATTTTTTAACCGAGTTTCGTCAAGCCATCAGACTTCCCTTACATAAATTATTTCCGGTCGTCATCGGACGTGTTTGCCATTCTTTCGACGTACTCATATGCTATTTCTAGGATACCCATGCATCTATTATTCTTGGGATGGGAGACACATAATGGAAGCCTCTAGTTCTTGTTGGATTGTGCTTTGACTTAATTTGATCTATATTATCATGGGTGCATTCTAGCTTATGTTTCTAAATTTTTTTTGTTGGCATCTTTGATTTCAGGAATTTTTTTTATTTTTTCGTGTTGGAATGTCACTCGGATGGTTTTGTGGAAACTTACTTGTGTCAAAATGTTTTTCAACATCGGGGGTCATCTTATGGTAAAAATCATCAGTTTCTGTTTCAATGACAAGACTATCCGTATCCGACCTAAGGTGATGCACCTTGTCATTGTATTTTTTCTTGAGATAGTTGTAGTAAAAATCAAACATTAACATTGTACTAATATTCCACACACTGATGCCAACGTGAATAGGTTTGTTGACTAGGGCCTCTTTTAAGTGACTGAGTACAATGGTCAGTTGATCAGACAGCGTTTTAACCTGTTTGAAAAATTTTTTCTGTTAGTTTGTCCAGCTTGTTGGGGGTGCAAATTTGAACATTGACTCGATATCGAACATTTTCAATTGCTTTTCCACAATGCTGTTGTTTAATGGTTTAAAATAATTCTTTTCAATTTCATTCTTAACATTTTGGCAACGCTTCGTGTTTTTCATAATGTAAGGTTCAACCCAAACGTCGTTCCTTTAATTTGATGCCACGATTCATGTGTTTAAGTTTTAAGTGCAATTCTAAATATTTTTTAAAGCTAGGTAGTGCACCACGTAACGATGTTTGTCAAGCAATGTACCCATTAATTTAATCCCTCCTGTTGGTGCTAAATGAAAATCATTGTGAAGATTGTGCAGTTCTTGAGGTTACACTAAATCAACATCTAAAAAACAACCTACGGCTTTTTCTAAAACCAAGTCTTGCCATCGTTCTAGCACTTGATTAAACATCCAACAAAAATTCTTCTCAGGCATCGGAAAACACATAGCTGTTCCATATTGGTTATTCATATCCAAGTAGATGATTAAACGTCTTGGTTGACTTAGAGCAAAATCAGTCATATACCTATTATAAGCCTTACAATATTTTTTAGAAATGACCCTCAGATCACCCCGTTTTCTTTCTTCCATAAACAGATGCAAATCTGCATCGGTTATAGAATCGAGTTTAACTTGAATCTTTCTAAGCATCCAGTCCCAACTAAGACCTGAACTTGAGAAAAACTACGCCGGGTCGAGACAATTATTTTAAGGGATGTTTTTCCAAAATTTTGGAAAAAATCAACTGTGTGCAAAAGGTCAGTTTTTTAATAAAGTTTTTACAAGTCTTCAATAGTTTTACACTTAAATTTTTTATAGAGATCTTGAGCGTACGCATAGTCCTCCTTAGAGATTTCGTTTTTATGCAACAATGAATGAAACTCTTCTTTCGGTGGTAACGTTGATTCTATCAGTTTTTTCTCCTCGTGGACATAGTCATAGGGGTAGACGCCTTTTCCTGTTAATAGTTTCCGTAACTTAGGAAACCATCGTCTCAGTTCTGGATGATCATCTAAATTATTGGTTAACACATCCAAACTTGAAGATATATGTCAATACGTGTCGACTTATCGTAACTGCCACTTAGTCTCAACTTGTGCATTACCACAACATTTTCTGTCCACCACCGCTTCTTTTTCGAATCCAATATAATTCTCGATGTTTTTGGCAATGATTTTTAACTCATTATCAGATTCTCCCAAGTTTTTGATAAAAGAGTGAGCATCGTAGGTTGAAAAATTGGGCATAAATTTGGGCATAAACTTTGGACTCCATACATTTAAGTTGCAGCTCGAGTGGCAAGCACCACTATATTTACCTGAAAAATGACAATGATCTCGCACCTTGTCATTGCCAAGACTTTTTCCACAATAATAACAATATTCAGTCTCATTAAAGGCCTTTTCTTCCACCTTGGACCAAATCCTGTCTTGACAAGGAGATTTTTATAAAGCTCAACCGTGATTTGCTTCAATGTTTTAATAAATTCCTGGACCAAGTCCTTTGGTCTAAAGCTGTTTTGATAATACTTACCAGCGGCTGTAACATGCTGTCAAACATTTGACGTAAATTCCAAACCCACTTGGAATATGTTTTGATAACTTGTGGTGTAGTTTCCAACCGTTTCTTTGGATTTTTTGGTGAAACATTCCCAATCAACGTAATACAGCACAGGTATGCTGGTCATGTTTTCAAAGTTTTTAAACTTAATGAAATCATTGACCTTTGGCATTTTAATTGCCATTGGTTCATGCTTTTTACAAAACTGGACATGGTTTTTAAATTTATCTTTCGAAAAATGATGGTGACAATAATCACAAATTTGAACTTTTCCATCATGTTTCGACAACTCTGCACTAAACCGTCGACTTACATTTTTAGTTTCTGTAAAATTTTTGTTTTGAAATACTAAAAGTCTAACATTGATGTCTTCGATGGTACTTTTTTGTGACAGTCGCATGCCAGAATCATCATGTTCAAACACATGAATACCAACGAGTGGGTTGTTTTGTTCGAAACAAACAATGTCTTTAAAACTTGTTGCAAAACTCAAACCTGTCCAATCGAGTTTTTTTTCCTGATCTAGTAGAAACCTGGTGACTTTGCCAGGCTCTTTTTGTTTGTTATTGTCAAATAAATCTATCAGCACTGCATACATGAAACATTTATTGTCTTCGTTTTTGGGATTCACAACTGGCTTTTTAGAAGCAATCTATTTCGTTGGAGGTACACGACCATGGCCTTTAAGAGGATTCCATTCGACTTGAAAAAATGTTTAGTTTCTCCATTTTGTGCATTAGCCAACTGCTTCCATTTTCTTGATAATTACTAAATTTTTCTAAAATCTCGTTTATCATGTGCACGTAATCCATGTTGAGTTTGGTGGTTTTGAGGATGATTTTACACTTATTCGCAAACCCTGCCCTCTAAAATGTAAATTCATCACGTAGAAATCGTATTTTTCTATGATACAACTAGGTCGGAGTTTAATTTTTTTTTTCTATTAGATTTTTTTGAAAATGCTGCATCACCGAGGAATGAACTTCATCCAGAAACAATACAACATTGTTTTCTGTGAACGCAAGATTTTCGTTGGGGTAAATTGCCGAAATTGTAATTTTTTTACCTCAGACTTCTTTCAGGTTGATTATTATATCTAGTTTGTCTTCGAACTCGTCTTTTTGTTTCTTATTATAATGAGGTTGTGGATTAAAATAGTAATCAATATTTTTCGTTTTTATAAATATTTTCACGCATGTTGTGCACTTGATGTTTTTGTTTAGGCTTTAAAAAATTAATGTTTTGATTAATATGTTGACGTTGTAGTTTAAAATATTCCATTATCAACTTATATCCAGTCTTTTTTCTTGATTCTCCTTGCTGTGTTAGAAGATCTTCTTGTTTTTCAGGTTCAATCATAATTTGATGATCGTGTTCGTTTTTTACAAAGTGATCAAAGCAATTTAAAATTTCATTTTATGTTTTAAAATCCTTTTTCAAAATTATGTTAGGTAATTGGACGGTTTCTTTCTGTTTATTCTTACTCATTTATTCTATTATTAAAAAAAATTCAATTAAAAAATCTATTTTTTAAAAAGGTGATTGTTTATCCATAGAAAAGCATGCGTATAAAAAATTTACAATTGGAATTTGGATTTTCAGTTGAAAGTTTGCACTTGCAATATTGTTTTGTGGAGTTTAATTTTAAGACTAAAATTAGGATGCGTCCATTTCTCGACTTATTGTAGTTGTCTTCAATTAACATAACTTCTCCTTTTTTCTTCAAGTTGTATTAAATTTATTAACTTTTTTTTCTTTATCATTGCTTTCATATAATATTTTTATTCTTCATTTTTTAATAAAAGATAAAAAAAAACCAAACAAAATTATCCTATAACCTGTATTTAAATGTATTAATACTATTTTTATAGGATTACTTGAACAACTAGGAATATAAAAGGAGTTGTCTCGTTAGTAACACTTTTTATTTATAGGATTATCAAATTAGAAGAACAAAAAAAGTATTATATTAAGTCTATATAATGAGTGATTTGTAGTATTTTATTTTTTTAAACGATATAAAAACATAAAATAAATGGATCAACAACAAACGCCACAAAATAATATTTGAGAGGAGCTTTTAAAACTTGCAGATTCCAAAGAAATCGAGCATTCTGTGACTTATATTAAAAAAGCATGAGAAAAAATGCTTGAAAAAATATACAAAGATTATCAATGTACACAACTCAATGAACCAAGTAATCAAGAGTCTAAAAAAGATCAAACAGAGAACAAAATTGATTAAATGAGAAAAATATAATAAAAATTGTATATCCATACATGAAAAAAAGAAGAAAAAAATGATATTAATTAATACAATTATTGGATTTTTTTTATCAGCGTTTATTACTTTGCCTTTAGAATTTATTGCGTATTCAACCGTTTTAACTGTTGTAGTTTTACGTTTCTTATCTATCTATTTCATGATAAGAATTATACAAAAGATTCTCACACCACACAGGTTATTGTTATTGCTGTGGAGGGATCTCTTAATTCACTAAAGAATAGTATGAATCTCAGAAATTAAACTTGTAGTGATAAAAACACAAACAAACAAAGTCTTACAAGTCTGGATATAAGAAAACAAAAGAAAAAATATTAAATAAACAAAAATGTTAACAAAAACACCAAACCATCAAACAACCAAGTTGAAGGAAAGAAAGACTTCAAAGCTTTAACAGAAAGGTCAAGTAAAAGTAAACAATTTACACATCCCAACTTAGGAACAAACACAAATCCATTTCACATGATTATTGTTGGTTCCACTTGTTGTGCAAAAACTCATTACCTTCTTAGTCTTCTTGAAAAAAATTACTTTGGTTATTTTGACGCTATTTTTTTAATTTGTCCCACCTATGAGTGGAACAAAACCTATCAAAGATGGAATTATGATAAAGACAAGAATTTTTATATTATTCAAAGTGTACAAGAAGGAGTAAAATCGTTACTGAAACTTATTGTAGAATTTGCAAAAGGTACAAATTCACTCATCACCTTGGATAATTGGACATGTAGAAATCCTGCCCTTTCAGAAAAACCCTTTGGACTAAATACTATTGTTATTACTCAACAAGTTACTTCCATTGCTAAACCTTATCGAGAAAACAATTCTAGACTTGTTTCATTTTACAACCAAAACAAAAAAGATACGAACACTATCTTTGAGGACTATTTAGGTGATGTTTAAAAGGAGGAGAAACACAACATTCTTAGCAAGCTAAGAAATGGCAAATTTTCCAAATTAGATATATCTCTAAGACATCCTTATCATTACTCTGTAAGTTAACCTGTCATGTCTGAGATGATGTCATCAACAACTTTTAAATCACTGAGGAATTTACGTTCATCCAATTCTCAGAATTCTCCAGTTCTCAATATTGTGATGATTCGATTACAAAACTTTTTGAATCAACACACACACAAACCCAAGTTGGTCTCCTCTTCTTGTGATATTGCTCTTTGTATTCCAAACTGTGATGAATGTTCCAATTCCAGTAATATCTAAAGTTAATGGATTAATCACTCTTATTCCAGCTCCAACAGCTGTTAAGACAAGTCCCGTATATTCTAATGAAATCCTGATACAATTTAGTTTTTTTGTTTTGTTTTTTTTATGCTTTGTTGGATATATTGATCGTATTAGTTGTCATAAATTTTCAACAATTTTTTCCAAGTTTCTTGACAAATTTTTTCTAATATATGATTAAAGCTTTTATGTAATGACATTTGTTTAATATTGAACTTCTTTGATAATTTTGTTTTCAAAATTTACAATTCCATCACTAATGATGACTATTTTAGACAGAACGTTTGCACTTGTGTTTTTTTTTTAATTTCAAGCAATATACCATTTTAAGTATTGACCAATTTTTTACAAGATCCAATAACGTGCTTATCTTCAATAGTTCTAAGATCAATCACAAGAGCAAATTTATCCTCGACGAACTTTCTTATATCCTTGTTTTTGGTATCATAGGTTTTCATAAAGAATCTTTTAGCTTCTGCGAACAAGTTTCTTTTTTAATACCTTTACTATAAACACAGTTTGGAGTTCCTGCAATGGTTACTTTGACAGACTTGATATTTGGATACATGTAATCTTCACTAATTGCAATGGTTTTTTTTTCCAAACAATACAACAATGGCAGCCATGCCTTTTTTTGGAAGGCTTACCGTTCCATTGACCAATGTACTAGCTTTATACCACTCCACAGTTTTCATCAACGTTACATGTTCAAAGTTTAATGATCATGCAGTGTCATAACCATTTAGTGATTCTTGAGCTATAATGTCATTTTGAATTGTTTCATTTTCAAGTTCTGTGTTTTCTAATGCATATCCTTTTACACTTTCTCCAAATTGAGCTACCATAATGCTACTTGCTTTTGCAAGCATCAATTTAAATTGCAAATTATGTCCCATAAAATAAAAAGAATACAAACCATGATCTCCTATAACTTTATCAAGTGTGATTTTTTGTTTTGTTTCATGTACAGTTTGCATCAAAGCATCTGAGACTTTTTGAGTAGTTCCAGTTTTTGCTCCATCATCAGAACCGGAGATCAACATTCGAGTGTTTTCATTAGCAATTCCATATTCTACAAGTTTATCTCCTACATGTTCAGGTAACCAGAGATCCTTGTATACTTCAATTTCACTTTGACCATTGTTGTCATAAACGTTTTCTCTGCCAACACTTATTTTACGTTTTCCACCAAGGAATTTTCCAAGATTATCCAAAAACCAAGCCTTCGTGTTTTTATTTATATAGTCAAACATTAGATTCAAACTATCAGGAACCAAGCAAGTATCTGGTTTTAATTTTGGAATGTCAACATATGTTTTCTTCTTGTGGATTTGCTTTGTTTGGATTAAATGTAATGGTGTGTTTTGTTCTAATACCTTTGATGTCAGACATTTTGAATTTCTTATACCCAGGAATTAATGTTTCCATTTATTCATATGTAGAAATTTATTCTTTTTTATTGTGGTGGAACAGTTAATAGTTGATTGATTCTGAATAAGAGAATGGAAGGAGTAAAAAATAGAATAATGTCCATGTAACTACCTTGTTTAAATAAAAGATAAAATATGGTACCACTCAAAACATTAAACCGAAAACGACCAATTGAAAAGTCTGTAAAGTCAAGTAGAGGTATAGAAACAATCCTTGAGAAGAGATTGGCAATAGCGATTAACATTCTTAGAGATAGGTTCAGAAAAGATGTCACAATTTCTGGTGTATAATATTACATATAACATCAAGCATCATAATTAGGTTTTCCTACTGGATATATTACATCTCCCATTTTTTAGCTACTTTACCTGTTGTAAAATCACAAGTGTGAATTCTCGTAATAGCTGCTACATAGGCTGCTACTGAATAAGTTATCCAACCTGTTTTAAAACTTATAAAAGACACACCTTCAGAATAAGATGCGGCTACGTAAACAAGTACCATTGCCAAGTAAAATGCACCTCTTCATACAATAGTAGATAAACCGAAGATTAGAGCAGTTCTTCCGATATTTATAGTTTCTTGTTCTTTTTGATTTATAGGAAGAGATAAAGCTGTTTCTTTTTTTTTTGTTTTATGGGTTGTGATGAAGAGGTTTCTTTTTTAGTTTTTATGGGATGATATATTTTTCCTCCAACTCCATCAATATTAATTACTTTATTTGGGATTATTTTGAGTTTTTTCTTTTTTGTTTCGTGGGCACCTACTCCAAGTTTATTTATAGACCCAGCTGTGTATTCTGTAATAATTCCAACCGCACTTACAGCTCCAGTGTTCAACACGGTGGGTAAATGTTTACCAAGACCATTTTTCAATTGTCTAAGTATGGATAGTGTATTTTGTTCCTCGAGGACTTGATGTTGCTGTCAATTTACGTTTTGTTCGAGTCTTGCTTCATCAGCATATAATAGAGCATATTCTTGAAGCAATTTGTAATTATCATCCTCCGTCGTATACTTGAGTTCTCTCCATTTGCTTGTTTTTACTTCTAGCTTTTGAATTTGCTCCAAAGGATCCAAGGTTTTAATGTTTCTTAATTCCTCCAAGCCTTGTTCATGTAACTTTTCTTTTGTTGTTTTTATTCGATTTGTTAACCGAGGTTCAAGTTTTTGTTGTTTTTCTTGTTGTTCTGACTCATCTCGAGCCAAATCCACAGCCATTTTAAATTGAGGATATATTTTTGCTTTCGGTAGAGGAATCATATATCCTCTAATCATTTTATACACAGGTTTGTTTTTGTATAAAATACCACTCCATCCTTTATCATCTCTCAATGTAAATTTAATGTCTTGAAATGTCTTGAAAATCTGCCTTTACTGGACTTAATCTCCAACCCAGTGTATTCTTTTAATCTTTTACTTTATCCATAATTCTCATATTTTCTTTAACTCCAATCAAATGAAATTCCTCTTGGTCTTGGTCAATAAAAAAGTTTCTTGATGATTAATAAGGTGTTGGTTTTGGTTTACAAATGAGGTTTCTTTTCTATATTCTTGATCAACGTCTGGGTCCTTATTGTCAAAGTCATGCTTTTCAAACTCCATTTATTTAATGGCGGAAAAACGTAATCCGATTCAGACCAATACTCTGACTACCACGATCATCATTGCCATCAGAGTCCGACCAACACTCCGAACTATCATATTCAATTTCTATGTCTGATGGAATAATATGCTCACTATCACTATCACTGTCACTGTCGTTTGAAGTAAGTTCAGATGATTCAGATGAATCATCAAGTTCAAAACTATAGTCAGGAATTGACGTGTTGCTCATTTATTTAATAGTTTTAATTTCATTTTTCTTAATCCAGGTATTGTGTGTGTTTTTGTAACCCATCCATTTTACAAGCACTTTATCTCCTGTGGTCTTGAGTACTTTCTCAACTCAGTAAAAATTTTCTTGTTCATCAACAGCACTTAGTTCTTGCTCATAAAATTTAGCAAGAATAGATTCATTGTCTGTTATGTCCTCAATTTCATACATGTTTGGATCACCTGTGAATACTTTTGAGATTTTAAATATTTCTTCAGTAAAGTTAGCTTTGTATCCTTTCTCAAACATGTTTTTCTATTTGCTTACTCTGACAAGGTTTCCAATTTTGTACTTGTTCAAAGGATATTGTCCAGTACAAGATCCATACAATGGATTCTATACTTGATCTTTGTTTGTTTTGCTTACATCAGCAGGTTTCATAAGAATAGTGCTATGTTTTGTGTGGTTGTAATTACTCACAAGGTTGTCTAATACATTTATGCATTCATAAGTACCTTGGAATAAAAGTATTTCCACATGATTGTCTTTATTGTACGGTTGAATCTTTCAACAATGGCTGCTCTTGTTTCAGACATTGTTGAAAAGTATTTATTTTCACGACTTCCCAACAATCTTTTTACACCCACATTATAAAACTTGCTCCCTTCATCAAATTGAACAACGTTTGGATAATTTCCAAATCGATCTTTAAACTCGTTTAGTATTTTTTTTTACAGCTTTTGTCATGTTTTTAGTGTCTTTTTATACACGGAAATGGCAAATCCAAACCTGGAAAATATCTCCACAGCTGCGAGGATCCAAACATAACTTTTGTTTTTATTCTTGAGTTTGTTCATGTCTACAAAGTCCATTTGTAAGTGATCAGCAAAGGTTGTTTACGTAAGTTTATGAAAACTTGTGTCTTCTGAGTATACGTTTGTATCTAATGTAAGTGTCTTGTGTTTTGAGCCAACTGCATATCTGTTTTCTTGAAACGTTAAAGTCTTATTCGAGAGCTGTTTGATCAAGTTTTTCTGCAGAAATATACCCAGTTTTTATATTGTAATACAAGTTTCTAAGTCCTTGCTCTCTACTGAAATTATTCATTTATTTTATGTAGAGCTCAACTAACACAGTCCCAATATTATCACTCTCCCCAGGTTCTGTTGTAATGTCAAAAGTAAACTTATTCCAAATACCATTGTAAATAGAGTCTTGACTTTCGATGTCTTTGTAATGAAAAACAGATCCACTGAGTGTTTGAGTTGTAGTAATTGGTAAAACTTACAAAATCAAAACTTCTTTGCCCTTGTGAGTTAAAGTTTAAAGACTTGTTTACTGCCCCATAATATACACTGACATATCGTAGACCAAAGTCCTTGTCACGCTGTCTTTCAGACTCTGTCCAATTGTTTTTGGTTCTGCTCTTATATAATTTGAGTCCGAGAAGTGCTCCAAAGTTTTTTAGGTTCAAGTTTTCTTCTTTAGAATATATCTTAGTCTTGTTTGTTCATGGAAGTTTTTCAAGTTCAATTTTATACTTTGCTAGCTCTTTTTTAATATCATCAAACGTTACTGATCCAACAGGAAGTAAAAGTGTTATCCCGCCTTTGCTGGAAAAGTTTTTTTTTGAGGCAATACGTTTCTAGAGTTCCAAAAGATCGTAGCGGACTTGAGAAATAATTTATAGCTAGACGTTTTTCTATACGTTTGTCAATATGGAGTTCTTCATGATAATTGTTAATTATCTCAGTAAGTTTATTCATTTATTTAATACAATAAATAAATGAATGATGAACAGATA
>JAODVQ020516166.1:10100-24876 GCA_025400075.2 Phenganax stokvisi
GGGAATGTCTTCTGTGCTCTGAGTCCAAAATGCAAGGAATTCTAATTAATGGGAATGGATCATGGTTTCATGGCACCAGCTTGGACTGGATTTACTAGACTCACTTCTGTAGTATTGCATTGTACAACTAGGTACAGTCAACCCAATATTCAAATATTCCTCCACATCTCAGGACAAATTGATATACCATGGCTGCTGCCTTAGCAGTCTAATTGTTTCAGTGACTACTGATACTTACCTTCTAAAAACACAAAGAAGAAGTAAAATTATGCTAAGAATAAGAACAACTGCAGCTGAGGCTGATATTATGATGATTACATAAGGCTCCATCTTATCTTCATTGGCTGGCATTTTAGTTGTACTGTGTTGACCAGTTGTGACTATTGATGTTTGTTTTAAAGTGGTACTGGGTACAATGACACTCTTTGCCAACCCAATGGTACTCCTTGGCGGTATTTGTCCAGTACTGTTTAATACTGTTGGTTGCTCTAAAGTAATAAAAGACTTTGTAAATGAAATAGATTTTGAAGGAAAAAGGAGAGAATTTTCCTGAGCCATTAAGTAAATTCGGTGCTCCAGCAACCATGAGTACGTATTTGCTTAATTCTATGAAACACCAGATGATCTTACCTAAAGTTAACTATCCACTGTTACTGGTTACTTCATTGTTCTTAAACAATACAAATTTCTTGGAATGCAAGCACTTCCTGGGTAAACCAATGGAATCATTGTAGATGTAACCTACAATGATTCCATTGGTTCAAAACACAAACTAACCATAACTTAGTTTGACAAACCACTGCTGTGGACTGATTCAATGGTCAATTAAGCTGCATTGTTGTTTCATAATAAATAGTCAATTTGTAAATGTCTGAATTTTACCAGTACAACCGGAATTAATTCCGACAGACAACCATAATTTGACTATCACGCTCACTGTCGTATTTCGAATTAACATAAGGAAAATATTTGCGACGGATAACTGAATAAGAAGCCTTGATATTTCAAATCCTTTTGACTTATAAATGACAAATTGTAACTTGCAGCGATCAAGAATTGTGACAAATGCGCGCTCACCTGTGGTCAGTGTCTGGTTAGCTTTAGTTCCTGACCAAATGGTAAATAGTACAAATAGTAAAAAATACACACGCTTATATTCTTCTGCGAACATCATAAAAATACAGCAAGCAGCGTGAAGATTTAAAAGGAATCAAGACAGCTCCTTTATCAACGCATTGAACATCAGTTTGCGCCCATGTTGAATTTTGTGATCAAGGAAAAACATACCAGACATCATATTGAGATCAGTATCATTCTCCATAACCATGGGCGTGGAGTGGAGTGTGGAGGCCTCATGGAAAGGAATAAACTTAGGAGTTTTAAAAAAAAATTAATGGAACTCTACATAGACTATTTAGAGCCTATTTGGAGTTCACTGTTCTATCTAACCTTCCACTTTAGTAGAACATCATGTTCTAACTTAGTCAATGCTATTGTGTGAAGCGCAGTTTGTCCTGAACGTTATCTCGTTTATCAAGTTCAACTGGTTAGAATCGATTTGATTTCAATTTAATTGGCAACTGCACTTGGAATGATAGCGATGGTATGTAGAACAAGAGGTGGAATAGGCTTTATAGGCAAAAGTGTAACAATTTTGAAATTACTTATGCCCGATGTGTCTCACGTGGGAAGTCCCAACACCTGTTCAATTCAGTGACCTACGTACGCCACGACCTACGCTCACGAGCTTGTCATTGTCATTTAGTTGCTTGGCAACTGCGTGTTTCTATTATTGTTGTGTGCCATATGGACGAACAGACACGAAGAACAAAGTAATCAAGGATTTTGGAAATTATATGACAACTAAATAGTCTAACAGACCTTTAATACTCTTTACGGTAAGCTGATAGGTTTGAATAAAGCATGATCCTTTGAAGTTCCTGCGATGTAGTCATTATGTAAGTTTTATTCCGTGCTCTGTCTTTGACGTTCGTTGCCAACATTCCGGACCGCAGTAGCGTTAAATTTAAAAGCAAGCTGCAAACATATCGTCATCTTTTATAAAGTATGGCATTACATGCTCCATTCGGTACAGATGAACAACCAAGTGTGAATGTTAAAATTGTCGCTGGTAAGGCTCTTGAAGTGAAGAGAAGTAATGGCGGGAAAAATGACAGCTTAAGTAGAACACCTTATAAATACTCCAGTCGGCCTCCTTGGTTCTTGGATGATCTCTCTGGCGAAACGAAAAAGTCGAACAAACCTCTTTTAGGATCGATTTTGCCTTCATCAAACACATGTCAAGAAGAAAGGGTCTTAACAGATCGCCAACCCAGTGAAGTGAAGGAAGAAACAAGCAATCAGGATAATCCTGTAGAGTCTGTAGACTTCATGTTATCACGCTTGTTATCGCAATTCCCTGCCTCAAAGTTCAAAGAAATCTACACTGAAATGGCAGGTTTTGATCCTCGCTTGACTAGCTATGTTACAAAACATCAAGTTGAAATGACTTTGAAGAGACATAAAGCACCCATACCATCTACAGTGTTACACTTGCTTTTGGAAAAGTTTGCCTCTGAACATAACGCGAATATGATCAACTATGAAAGTCTGATCAAGTACCTGTTTTCATACAGTCTGAAGGGCAGCTCACTAATAGCTGTAGCACATAAGCAGAAACCTTCAAATGAAATAAGAATTGACGATATAAACAGTACAACTGTCAGTCCTCAGAGTATGCTTAGTGACAGCACAAGCAGTCCAAGGTCAGATCAGTCTTCATATGTTTCACCTCGTAGTCTAGTCAAGAAAGCAATGGATGATAGGGAAGAAGCATATTTATTGGTTCAAATTGAACATGCATTCAAGGCAAGTGGTGCTCAAATTTTGGCAACTCTTACACAACTTCATAATGATCTCAGGAAGCTTGGGAATGGGACTGAGCATGTCAAAGCAGATCAGGTAAAGTCACAATTATCCAGCATGTTGCATTTTACGCATAATTTTGTAACATGCACTTCTTATGTTTATTTCATATCAGATTTTTATTGTCTTTATTCATTGGTCAGATTGAGCGAACGTGTTCTTGGTTACGTCTTCCTCTGCACCATTCCTTATTGGAAAAAATTTTGAACAGATTTGAATTTAAAAAAAATGGTAAAATAAAGTAAGCAGTTAAGAACCTGTATCTCTTATTCTTTAATAGCTCAACATTGTCGTAGTGTTAACGTATATATCTCTGTAGCTGGATTGAATTTGTTGGATTCTTGGAAAAAGGTGTTCCTTTGTCATTTCAACAAAGTTCTCATGCATCTGAGAAAGGAAAATCTTCATTGCCTTTCTGGGAAAGTCAAATTCCACTTGCTCCAGTCTCACCAAGAAAGCGAACTGAGCAGCAGAAGTCAATTGCTGCAAGTAAGCTTTAAAGGCAATTGCTCATCACCATGATTAAGCACTGTATGTTGCTAAAAAAGGCAACAAAGAAGGGCTACTTGCTTTGATTCAGATAACGATAAAATTCAGAGTAACATATCGTGTATTTCTCACGTCTCAAGTTTTTTTTTTATTTTCGTAAAACACAAGGTGAACGTGATGAAAACTTGATAGAAAATGAAAGAAAGAAAATGGACTTTACTTCGACAGACTTTGATCATGGGCCTCTCGAAAATATAGAAAGGTTGTCAGTACTTCGCGTCAGATAACAAGATCTTGGCGCTTAGAGCAACTTGCATTGCCATAAATATCCTCAATACGCGATGTACTCATACCAGTAATATTTTGCGTCATATTTGTAGACATTACGACATATTGAAAGTGGGTCGAAACAACGACAGTTCGGAAACAGTGCATGTAATGCAGTTCAACCCTGCAGATGATGCTCAACCACACTCTACAGATAGCGAGAGAAACGCACAAAGTTTGGATGACAAATTGGAGAGATTTTCTCATCTTACGGCAGCTCTGTTACGATCTGATGTTGATAAAGATGGCATGTGCATTCCATTCATTACCTTTACTCTTTTATATACTGGTTGTTAATGCCAGGCTCAATTTTTAGAGTAAAACAGAGTTTTGTAAAATTCTAAAAGACATCTCTATTTAGGTACGTTAAAAGCACGGGACGTACTTCGTATCGTCAATAACTACAATTTGATTTACAACCTACACTTACCCGAAGAGAAAGTGCTTGAAATCACTCAACGTTGCACTTTTGCAAACACACACGATGTGGTGATCGATGAACTGGCCAGATCATTGTGGGAGGTGATGAAAACAGTGTAAATTATTCTAATTTATTTATTGGAGATTTGGACGGAAACCAGAATAGTAGCAAGAACCCAGGCACGGGAATGTTAAGGAAACTGGAGGAAACTGAGAGGTGCATCATCACCGATTCGTTGCTGATAAATGTTTACCCAGTTGGAAGAAAGACGATTCATCTTAATGACAGTTTACCAGCAAGAGCAGTCAAAAATCTGCCCAGGGTAATGACTTCGCCAAAGACGTTTGTATGTTATGCGCATAAGTCGTTGAAATGTACCTGGATGAAAAAGTTTTCGAAAAGAAGTTGTAAGACTTTGTGGTAGAAGGGCATGGAATGATAATTGATACTCGTGGAACAGAATTCGAAAAATCATCATCTACACATGATATTGCTGGATTAGTTTTTCACGCTTCGCCCACAACTTGGGATAATTTACCGAAAGGCAAGGCTTGGGTCAGGATCAAATTAAAGGAAAAGGTACTTTGTTAGGAAGTTCACTATGAAACGCGATATCAAGGACTGCCGGCTACGGGTACGAAAATAAATCCAAGAAAATCAAAGTAAATACTAGCACTATCTGCATTTATCCTTCTGTGCATGTAAATATATAGGAAAACAAATTATTTAATGCTACTGAAATACTTGCAATCTATACCTTCATGCAATTACATATGCAATTACATATCTCCACCAAAACCATTTCGCTCGTATTCAGAGAACCAACTACTTTGCGGTACATCATTTGCTTGCAAGTAGGGTAACTATCTACACTGCTGTACAGTACAGAACTCATGCATAAAAATATTTCTTGGTGCAACCTGAAGCTTATTCCATCATATTTTCCATATCATAAAACACATCCAAGAGACAACTCATAGACCAAGCTTGAACTTCACAACTGTCTTTGCAGTAAGCACCATTGACGTTAGTCAACTCGGGCAGACCATGCCATGGTGAATTAAGTAGATATTGATGGTGAGTAGACAATATTCTCTTCACGTCATCACAAGTCGTACTAAAGTGTCTACTTCCGCCAATGATCTTTGAGAAATGTAATCTCGCTCGCAGGTAGGCGCCCAAAACCCAAAGCCATTCCTATACAATGCATAAATAATAGCTCGTAAAGCAGTTACCTAAACACTAGGTTTAAAAGCCGACATTTATAATTTCGATCAATTTATTATCGCGCCATTTCTCGAAATTCGCTACTCACTGGTCCTTGGTGATAGTTGAATCCACGAGCATTCTTGTAGTTCGAGGAATCCTGGGAGTTATCATAAACACCATCGTATGCCCAGTCACTTAGATGGAGAAATGGAATAGTAAGTATGGTACAAACATAGAGCGTAAGTAGGGTCAATTTAACCGAAACTATACAGTGTAGTACAAGCATAAAAAAGACGACTTACTCCGGATCCAAAGTGCGAACGCCAAGTGGACCAAGAAGATGTTTTCTGATCATTTCAAGTCCCATCCAAGCATTCTTAGGATTGAACATTTCCGGTGCCTGTCAAAAAACCCAGAAAAATTGAGCAATGCTCCATGTTTTAGGTGTGTGATTTGCCATCTCCGTCGTACAGATAGAGCACAAAAAAAAAATCAAATAAAGAAGGAATGTGCGCCATGCAATCGGACAGGATTGTACTACAATGAATACGGATGCGAGTGAAGACTTACCACAGCCATTGCCATTGGAAAGTTAGGTCTGAATTGGTAATCAGTGAAACGATGCGTTGCCTTATAGCAATCTTTATAAATTCCTCTCTTATGAACTACACTGCTCTCTTCTTCATTATTCACGTTGTCAGAAATCCAAAACTTCTCTTCAAAAGCAGCTTGTATTTTCTTTTCCCACTCAGCATAGGACCAGGTTTCTGAAAATGTGTGCAAACTGTTATACACTATATCAGTCATGCCATTTGGGTTACAAACATAATCAGCCATATTTTGCAGTACCTCCAGTATTGTCAGCAGTTACTCCATCATATGGAAATATCTTCCTCTTTGAAATATCAGCAAGCCATGTCACAGTCGATTTGCAAAGACCAACTATCTCGACTGAACTTCCATCTCTACAAATGTCGTTTAGGAACTTGATAACTTATTGCATCCTTTCACAAGAATATTTGAAATATTGAAATTTCGCTGAACAAGGTGAAGCTATTGCTCGGAAAAATTTATAAGTACAAAGGTATTCACCTGGGAGTAGCTGGTACCCCAGCGTTTTCAGCAGTTTGTGATTCTCCAATTTTATCCATCCATGACCCATTATTCCACTGATTACCGCCGAAGACGAATCCCGTCATACGATCAACCCCAACCTTCACGTTGAAAGCTTCGTCACGTGAGTTCCTATCAAGATCGGGCCCGGCGTTTCGTTCCCGAAACTCGATTCCACAGAAATGACGTTGCATGATTTCTTGAATAACATCGTGCAGAGGTTGCTCCTGAAGAAAAACGACGTAAGGAACGCTGGTAATACTTGAACAGCTACATTTCCTCCTCTCACGGCTTAAGAAAAACTTCTCGTAAGAATTTTTTGTGCAAAAACCTCTGTGGAGAAAAGTGTCTTATTTTCAAACTTCTCGCTCTTATAAAATACCAAAATAGCTTACAACTTCTCCTGGCTTCAAAGGAACGGACTCATCATCAGGATACATTCTTGTGACAAGACATTTTAGAATCTCATGACCGCTAGGCGCCATACGACAATAATCCTGTATGGCTTGCAACCACCACCACGAGGCATCGCGACAGTTGTACCTGGCACCCGTACCACCATTCAGTAAATTTGGTATCAAACCATGACGCACACAACCACCATATGCAAGAATCAACTGCCTACAGAATGGACATGAGTTGCGCAAATTCTCTCGAGATATGATTATGCTAAATTTTAGCTATATTGCAATAGGTCATAAGAACATGACGTGAGTCCTAAACACGGACACGCACTTAGCCTCTTGAAAACGTCCAGTAACTAGCAGCAGTCCTCGTAAGGAGATGAACGTATCTCGTCCCCAGCTCCTCCAGAGGCCAACGGAGAAGTGCGGCAATCCTGCAGATATTGTGAGTAAGTCTTCACTGGAATTCGATGAAGTCAAACTGGGAGAGAGTCCGGGTAACGGAGCTGAGCTTGTTGATCCAACTAATTGTACAGAACCCATAGCGAGAGATTTGATGAAAGCAGATCCATTCTGAATAAAACTAAAGATACATGACATTGTAGACAATACTGCATATTTCAAATGAAATAGCGGCTTATAGAGAGAATATAACCCGACAGCGAAAAAATATCACTTTGATACACATAGTAAAAATGATCACGTGATCGATACCATTTTACTATTTAATACTGCATATTAGGCTACCTCTGTATTCTCAGTGGCCTACAGCTATTGTATGAACTGTTACTAACCCGCTCATTTGCGGCATGACCTGTTCTACCAGCCGCATGTAGACGACAGTGATAAAAACATCAAAATATGCAGGAACCAGGTATCGAGGTAATTTTGAAATGCTATCAATGACGCTCTGAAGCCAGGTAGCAAACTGCAACGACAAAATTTTAAGAATCATTGGATAAAAATTTATGAAATTCTGCTCTATACAAATTTGCGTAATTACTTAAACACTGATCTGGCGAATAATGAGCTATTTGTTAAAAAAACACCCTGCCAAAAGTGAATATGCATATTCTGGGTACTTTTCTGTTCCTATTTTATGTCTACATATACTTTTTAAACGCAAAGCACTATAAACCTAACCTTTTCCGTACGTTTAAAGTGCATCAAACGTTGTGCCGTATAGTCCATGAGCCAGTTTCCTTGTCTCAAATTATGACATATAGGATGACCAAGATCATTGTTCGCACGAATGGAAGACATCGTCGACATAAATCCTGTTTGATACAAGAATCCTTTAGTTACTTTCTGCTTGTAGTCACAGTCGCTATTAAATCTACAGCTCCATCTCCATGTTGGAGTTTATTTCTATTTAGTTTAAAATAGCGCGAACCTTGAATGCCACAATAAACAAAAGGCCCATAACTTGGGATATCATAAGCTCCACCACCAAACCCGTCGGCTTTCTCTTCAGCATCACAACGATATAATATGCGGTTCATATCGGCGAGGTTCAGCGTCTTAAATATTGAGTCATACTCACTGGTTTTACTCTCACAAAAATTGCTGATCACATCTCTATAATTATGAACAATGAGATATATTCGATTTACACAAGCAGCAATAAGGGAAATGATAATCTTTGATCCGGATGAGATACCCTCATCATGACCAGCGAAGAATTAGCACTCTGGTATATTACAGTCCAATTGCTCTCTGACCACTTCGGCTACACGTTGTACGTGTTTCGGGTCGTTCTTGATGACAGGAATACGAACAATTGGAAAATGAAGTGAAGTACAGGTTCACAAGCTATGATATACTACCTCACGGAATTTACAGCTTCTTTCACACGTGGAAATAAGGAAATCTTGAAAGCAATAACACTTCCAGGAGGAAAAGCATCAAAATACACCTCTCTTCTCCCTTCCTTATTTTCCACTCGTACAAACTAAAAAAAAACAAACCTCTATATGATCATTTTTGCATACAAACCTCGCAAAATAAGGATCACTATTAGACAGATGATTAACCTACATCTGGTCACCGTTTGAATAGTCCAATGTTAACAAAGCTACGGATTACTGAGCAAACTCATCAATAACGATCCTTTGCTTTTATAAACGCAGTAGTAGTAATGTTACCTGTGACTGTTCAACTGGTAAATATTCACGGATCTCCACGACATGGGTCTCAAGGCCATTGATAAAATCTGGATTTTTAATATATTCTTCAGCGCCTACTTTTCTGAGAGTACGACCTTCAAACAGCACTTCGTCGATAATTCCTAGGAATGCCAAGTAAAAGACAGGTTTAAACGCACTGCAGCGTGGGAGAACAATTCTAGTCGTTAGAAGATCAGCAATATTAAAGACAGCCTACCTTCGACAACCAAAGGTTTTATTCCAAACGTCTGTATATGTTTGTTATCTGTGGTGGGGACCATATCGTCTGCAGGTTGCGAGAACGCAGTGTGAGCAACTAGAACAACACTCTCGTGATTCTCTGGACAATGACGCGTCACAGCAACTATATCTGCACTCATCTGATCAACATAAACCTACGAGGTAACATGTACTAAAAGTGATGTGGTTGAAAAATCTATGAGTTGTATAAAAGACTGTCCAAATTTAGGCTCACTTGGAAAAGACTAGAGGTCGGGAAAAAACTCGTGCGCGAAGCACCAGGTTGTAACCTAATTCTGTGATATTTCTGAAATATACTGTAATACCTGATTGTATTGTTCTTTCGCTAATAGACGGTGAAGTTCATTCAACGTTCGTCTTGCAAATATCATGCCCGAGTCCAGAGGTAAATAAGAAACAGAGTTGTCAGCTGAGGCAGGTTTATCGTTTTCTTTCAAAGATTGGTATTTCCTGTCATCTGTAACAACATTTACCTGAAAAAACAGAATCGAGCTCTCTGTAATTTTTCAACAAATTATTAAAGAGCGGTAGAAGGGCGTATCAGTAAGCTTCATATACATAGGACTGCAGCAAATAGTATTCTGTCCTTACATGATGTGGTACAAACTCATCATTCCCACGATTGCTTCCAGTCGCGCAACACGCCATATTCACCAAGGCTGCCGTTGGAAAACAGTCGAAAACCGAACGAACCTGCAGAAATAATGACTGGTTAAATTGGCGTTCAGCATCTTGTAGAAACAGAAGTTAGAGAAATTGTGCCTCGCGTGAGTGTACAATATATGGATAGAATCTACCCAGAAACACGCTAAAAACTCAAAAGTGCTTGACAATTCCAGCTTTTCCAACCTCAGTGGGATTCGGATTATCGTGAGTGACGTCCATGTACAATGCATGCGCAATACCGTTCACCATGGGCTTCCCAGATAGATGGAAGAAAGCACCAACAGGTTCACCACCGTAACGATACACCAGACGACCTTGCTCGTGCGAGTCATGAGCTGACATTGCCTCTGAAAGAAGTAGTAGTTTTTTTTAAGCATGTTTTGGTGAATAACACTGCTTCCTATCGCAAGAAATAACCCAATAGTTTTATGCAAGTTATTCCAAATTATTAATTATCGTAGCTGTGCAACATTGCTACAGGTAGAGATTACCACGAATGAGCGAAGTCAAGCCAAGTCGATTTACAAATACATTGTCAGTGTACTCTGATTCAGTAAACAGTTCAGCAATGACATAGAGATCAGGGCGAACTTGACGAGCTGCATCAATGAAATACTGGAATATAAAGATACCATGACAGATAGTGAATATAACGTCATTGATGTAGATGGATGATTACACTCAGTTATGTACTACCTCGGCGACATGAATTGGTGTGCTGTGACAGTTATCCAGACGAATACCATGAAAGATACTGAAAAATAAAAAAGGCAGTAGTTAGCATGAATATCATCAGAGGACTAGAAGCAAGCACAGCAGAATCCAGCATAATACTATAACAATGCTACTTCACGTTATATCGCGCAGTTTTCCTGAACGCACCTGGCAGTAAGCTTGACATATTCCAACATATGCGCCCACAAGAAAGGCGCATCTTCGGGTCTCTGACCATATCTCAACTTGACACTGTCACCCCATACAATGACTTCTCTTCTCAAGTACGCAAAGGATTGTGGTGCAGCAAAATCGTCAAGAGCACTGCCTCCCATGATCCAGCCAGGATGAGCAGCAATGTACCTGCTGTGACTCGTGTACATTATTGATTCTTCAAATTCTTCCTCGTCATCATCGCTCAGGTCAATAAAATATCTACAATAGATCATTCAAAAACACTATGATGCTAAAGAAATGATAAAGTAACAAGAGACCTTGCAAAACAGTTTCTATTGATCTGTGACAATGCACTGGGCTGCTTATGACAAATGTACAGGGTTAGAAGGAAACTGATATAGCATGGAGAATGAGGGCGCTGCCTTGCGTTTTGATGGGTTACAATAAGGTAACAATGGCTAAATTTGCGCAAGTTTTTCAAAACTAAATTCATGGAGGGTTTTAATCCTCGGGAGTACCTACCGATTAACCAGTGGATGTTCTTTCGTGAAATATCCAAGGTGCGGTCCATTATCATCAAGGCGCTCGTAGCGCACAGTTGAGACTACATTGTGAGTTATAACTTTAATATGAGTGGGAATATCTTCATGAATTATCTTGTTGTTTAGACTTTCTAGAATAACACGAAGCGATGAACAACAATGATTGATCCACTCTGCCTCACTTAACGAAGTGTCTCTAGAGTAAGCAACAGAAACTGTAAAGTACAGTATACAGTCATCACCCGAGGCATTTGCGTCAGATTATGAAAGGCAAAATATTCAAAAAGTTGAACGACGACTTTGCTTGTCTGATCCACTGCGCATCTTAGCTGCAATATCTTTGCAACGAATCAACATACAGTACCTTGTAGATGAATACCAAAGGACGGCTTTTTTGACATCAATATTGCTACCAAGACGTCTATATTCAGGATCTTGTACTATCACGACTTCGGGGGAAACAACACGCAGTTCACTTTGAGAATTCTTTATAACATTTGTTTTTTGCACTAATGCAACTTTAAAATCCTCCACCACTTTGCTCACATCAACTCCAAAAAATTCCCACAAGTTTAGCGCAGGTAAAATCTGCTCACTGAAATAACGGAGAAAGTTATTAAGCGTCTTTTTTCATCCATCGCTATTCACTAGTAATGTCTTACTTATTCATTGTCAATGAATAAAATCTTTTTGGTCACCGAAAGTAGATCGGGGAACGACACCAATGAATAATTATCGGCAAGATACATGAAAGCCAGGCTTTAAGCCAGTTTTCCACTACGCGAATTATTTCGAGCAAAAATAAATCCAGGAATGTGATTGGCTTGCAAAATAGTTTATCGCGAGTAACTCTTAAGCGAACCAATCACGTTGCTAGATTTATTTTTCGTTGGAACAAACTCGCGTACGTCTAGACACGTGGCAGTGTTCGTTTTGATAAAAACGTTTCTCTAGCGTCTCTCGTGCTCGAAGCTGGTTACCAATACACTATCAAATGTCACTTTGTGCCATCAAATTGCGTATTAGGCATGCATCAAATGAAATTTGTTGCAAAACAGTATCCCAAACTTCAATGTAGACATAGGTTTTGTGAACAGGAACAAAACTCTCTTCGTACAGTGAATCGGGAGAAAAACATCTGCTTACCTAAGGATTCTGTGCAAGCTCCCTAACTCTTCTTCTTGAGTAATATAAACTGGAAGACCTTGTGAATCATACACACCACGTGCAATATCACTTGAAAACTTCCATATTGCATCGTCAATAACATACGCTGGCCGCAAGTGAGGGGAATTAGAAAGATTGTACGCAGATTCTGGGTGATCTCTAAGCCAGGGAGTACAATTAGCAGTGTGGTTTAGAACGATATCACAAATGAAGAACATTTTCCAATGTTTATGAAGTTTCTCAATTTTCTTTTTCAAATGGTCAAAATCATACTTGGTGTTAAGCTCATTGAAAGAGCTATTTAGTTTAAGTTGATCATGCAACGAGTAAGCTGAATTAGAACCACCCAGTTCTTGCACAGGAGTCAGATGTATCATATTGTAGCCTGCTCTATAACCAACGCGGAGTCTTGCTTCCCATTCAGACAGTGGACCTAAGCACTTAGCAAGGTAAGTTTGTAGAGCAATGCAATCCAGAGGCAAGTGTTCTTCATCAGACAAGCTCAGTGTTGGGTCTACAACAAAGTATCCAGACACTCGTTTGCTCTTTCTAAAAACACATCAAACACGAAATATATGTTTTACAATATAACATCCATAGCTGATTGAAAAGTAACAATTTTAAAACAGGACTTACTTTCCATTATCATCAGAATATTGAAAGTAAAAATGGAAAGACCCAGAGATGTGTGTTTCTATCTCAGCATAACGATCGCCATCATCACACTTGCACTTTGAAGATTTCTGCCAATTCAATTCCTGATATTTGCTTCGTCTAAATTTCTTTCCCTTGTCCGGATGAGTGCAAAACAACTTTCCATGATAAGGTTGCAGTAAAGGACTGAGTGTAAATCTCAGTTTTACACCTTGAGAATGTCAAATTACACACAACACATACGTAAATATTCTACGGATATTCAGAATAACCTTACATTACATAACTATAGATTGTATAGTAAGTTGGAAAAAAATCCTGCTTTATGCACCATATATTGCTGATGTGAATTCATGAACAGAAAGTACGGGTTCCAATGGGTAAAATGTTGCACTAGCCAGGATAAATGCCCCTTTTTCACTGAGAGAATATGCTCTTGCAATGGGAAGGAAAAAATAAATTCAATGTGATTGACTTGCAAAAAGAAAATGACCGCATTGATGTCGCAGTAAAATATTTTTCAAGCCAAACACGTTACTATACATGAATATGACTAATGGAATGTACCATTTTGTGACCTAGCTGACGTGATTTCACACACGAAATGCAACTGCAAGGAATGTGGCAAGATGGCATGCACATGAAGTGCAGCATGCCATTTCAGTAAAACTATTAACACTTTTATCTGTGATGCTATTGTACTAGTAAAAGCAAATAAATCAGCAATGAAAGCAATTTTACAACGATTATATTATTTTTAAAGGTTTACCTTTCTGCAAACGGAACAGCTGCCTTTCCAAATCCACTCCAGTCTGTAGCTCAAGTACCCGTATAGCGTGGTTTACCGCCATTTTCTTCTTCTCTTCCAACAACACAAAGGAGAACTTTCTTTTTCAAGCAAGCATCGAAAAATGTAATACTTATGATAAGAAAAGATTCAGTGGCCTTATACTGGCCATAAAGACAACAGACTTCAACAAGATTTGTTTTGGAAAATTTAATTCGCTTTTGAATAAATTAAATTCTTGGCAACTGCAGTTTCCACTTGCAAAATTCTTTTTCTTGCAAAAACTTTGTCAAGTAACTTCGATATTTTGAAGTATCGAATGCCCGATGATGCTTGTTGTGCAGAGTGTGGTCTACGAGCCCGGTACTATTCAATCATTTTGAAAATTAAATATTTTGGTTTCGATGCTTCTGTAGCGCTTTAAAAATTACGGAAAAGTGCTGATATTTTGGTATAATCAAAATGTCGAACAAACAAGATGATGATCGAATGAAAGATTACGACAAGTTACATGTTGTCGGACAAGGTGCATTTGGGTGAGATAAATATTCAGTAAATTTGCAAATTTATTGCCAGCTTAATTTGCATTACAATATCAGACCTTCCAATCCTCACGCATTTGAGTGAGACACGCGTTTGACACAGACTTTCCAACAGGGGCGGATTAGCCCACCGGGCTACCGGGTGATGCCCCGGTGGGCCCCCACTTTTGTACAATAGGGGGGCCCTGGCTATGAGCCTATATATGAATGCAC
>JAODVQ020516269.1:0-24871 GCA_025400075.2 Phenganax stokvisi
TAGAGCAATCGCCGAATACATGCCTTATCGCGACAATTCCGGCGATCTTCAAGGCAACATCCAAGTGGCGATGTTCGCCGTCCCAGCCCATGATGCTGCGAAGGCGGACGTGTTGGATCTGTCGAGCGACGACGATCTGTTGGAAGTGGCGAGCCGAGAGCTCTACTGGATGCCAAGAAACGGGGTAAGCGGCTCTGAGCTTGACCTGAATCTCATCGAAAAGAGACTAGGCACGATGACTATTCGCACGAAGAGGACCATCGAGCGAATATCTGACAGGTTTCTATCAGACTGATCTGGCGATTTTCATTTGCGTGCGGCGTGCGCCAATTGAACGCTTCGACCTTTACCTATTCGTCAGTAGCTCAGCCCGTGTCCGTATGGGAACAGAGTGTTCTGGTCATCGTATCCGGGAGCATCTGAAGCCTGCGACACAATGGCTTGGGCATTCCCCGCCAGGGCGAAGGGTAATCTGCCCGTAGGATCGACCAAACCCGTAACTACATCCATGATCGCGGAGTCGCTGACCCCGAAAGTGGCGAGAATGGCGCCGGCATTTCTCAATCCACTAGCCTCATCTAGGGCAAAGGGCTGTCGGAAACGGATCGCCAAAATGGTTCTGTCTGGGCCGATTTCATCCATCACGGCGTTGATGTCTTCCAAAGTGGGAGTTATGGTCCAGGAGTTCGATTTCGCCATGTCTGAAAACGCCAGCAGATCAAGCTCATCGGGATCGGGCACTGGTAGAAAGCCTCCGCCGACTTTGCTGTTATTGCCTATGAAAACCCTTAGAATCGCGTAGTCTGTTCCCTCGGGAACGTTGGGTCTGGTCTGACCTTGATCGGGTTCGTAGTCTCCGGCAACGACATCGAAGTCGCCCCATCGCTCCCCGCAAACCACATCAGGATCCATGCCCATCGTGTACAGCTGCTTGGTGATTCTTTCTTGCGGAGCTGTTTCGGGCGGTTGGCGCAGGCCGATAGAAACCAAAGGGTCGGGTCTCTCTTTCGGCGTGGGCATCTGGATGGGTAGCAGTTTGCCACTGTTTTGAAGCAGAACAACGGACTTCCGTTGTGCGAGGTCAGTATTGCGTTGAGAGGTGTTGCTGCCGAGTAGGTAGGCAGCACGGTTGGGATCGACAAAGGGATTCTCGAACAGCCCGAGTTCAAACTGTTCGGCTAGCAAACGGCTCACCGATTGATCGATACGATCTTCGGTAATCGCGCCGGATTTGATGACACTTGCTATCTGCTCGTTGGAACTGAAGCCTGACAGTACATCTACACCTGCGTCAATCGCCATGGCGATCCTTTCGGGTACGCTTTTGTCTTCCACACCCCAGGGCATCATCGTGACGATGCCTGTGTCCGAGTTGACGTTACCCTTGAAGCCGAGTTTTTCCCTGAGCAGCTCGGTGACGATGCCTTTAGAGAACGACATTCCCACATCGTTGGGCAGATACTTCTGGCCGACTGGGATCCCGTAGTAGGGCATTATCGAGGAGACTCCGGCTTCGATCGCCGCGATGAATGGGCCGACGTGATAGTCGAAGTTGTCGGCAGGATACGCTTGGTTCTTTCCGAACTCGAAATGGGGGTCTCCGCCGCCTTCCTGAGGTCCGCCGCCGGGGAAGTGTTTCATAGTGAGCGCCACGCTTCTATGGTTGAGCTTCGGCCCTTGGATGTTCTTTACCAAAACAGTCGCTATCTCACTGGCGAGGTCCGCATCTTCGGTGAATGTCTCGGTGATGCGAAACCATCGGGGTTCCGTAGCCAAGTCGAGGCAATAGCCGTATATCCCGCGAATCCCGATCGCTGCGAGTTCATTGGCCACGTTGCTCGCAAATTCTGCGATCAGATCCAAATCTCTTGTGGCAGCCAGCCCAGCCTCTTTCGGCCAAGGCGAGAACGCTCCAGCGGAGGCATCAAGACCGCCTCTAAAGCGATGTTCGTAGTGGTGTCTGGGATTTGTCTTGAAGAGCGCTGGAATTCCGAGACGAGTCGTTTCACAGAGCTCTTGAACCGCGTTTGTGAACTGAGCGGCCTCGTAGGGAGTGATCTGTGCGCCGAAAAACGGATTGCCTGATTCTGCAGATGGAGAGTTCGTGACCGTGTTTCGGAAGATGAACCTCGTCATCTTCTCGTCTGCGACGTATCGCGCTGCCAGATCGGAGACTTGACCGTGCTGCTCGGCGTTAAGCTGATCGATCATCAACATTCCCGCCTTCTCCTGAAGCGTCATCTTGGAGAGCAGGTCTGCAACTCTGTCTTCAACTGGTTTTCGCCAATCTTCATAAATGTCAATATGACCGTTGTTGTTGAGGTCTTTGAACGGCAAGCCATCGACGTAGAGCAGTTCTACCGCTCGAGCTTCTATTGTCGGTCTAGTTTCTCCAGTTACGCGCACAGCGTCTCCTTTGTTTCAGTCAGTGGTGGATTCTCAAAATAAGTGGCCGTTTTCAGATCTCGTTGAAACGCGAGTGCGGTTTTCTTGAGACCAGAGCGATTGATTATTAGTCAAAACGAATGTCAACTCATCCAAAAGTTATGGGACGCGTGATCCACAATCGCCGCTTCAGGCATCCATCATTTGGATGCACACGGCTCCGGGGATGGAGATCATGTGTCCCGCGTGAGAAAGTTTCCCCGTCTCTGCGTCTCGACGGAAGGTGTGGATAGTGCCGGAGTCTTGATTTTCTGCAAGCACCCAGGTGCCAGTCGGATCCAGTTGGAAGTTTCGAGGGGTGCGACCGCGCGTCGATTCATGTCCAATGTAGTAGAGCATTCTCGAATCGGCGTGATATCCGTAGATGACGAGAGTGTTGTGTCCACGGTTAGAGCCGTACACGTGTTTGCCATCTGGAGATACATGTATATCTGCGGTGCTGTTCGCTCCGTCTGAGTAGGTCACGTCTGGGCGAACAGTGCTGACCCAATGCGATTCTGTGAGTTTGCCCGAATCTGCGTCAAAATCATAAGCGCTGATCGTCATTCCGATCTCGTTGATGGCAAACGCCACATCGCCGTCCGGGTGGAACGCGAAGTGGCGAGGCCCTTCGCCCGGACGCGAATCGGCCGAGGCATCTTCATTCGGAAGCAACTTGCCATTCTCAAGGTCGAGATCGTAAACCAGCACTTTGTCCAGACCTAGGTCGCAGACGATCACGCGCTTGTTGTCTGGAGAGACTGTTGCGGAGTGGGCGTGCGGCTCCATCTGCCGCGCCTCGACGACTCCGCTGCCGCCGACGTGCTGGTGGAAGTCGCAGGCTTCGCCGATGCTGCCGTCGCCTGCTATTTCGAACATTGCCACGCTGCCGCCTGCGTAGTTGGCCACTATCAGATACTTGCCAGTCTGTTCAACCACGAGATGGCATGGGCCAGTGCCTTTGGTCGACTGGTGGTTGATTTTGGAGAGTTTGCCGTTCGCACCGATGCTGTATGCGTTGACGCCGCCGGCCTCATCGCCTCCAAAGTCGTTGACTTCAGCCACGGAGTAGAGATATTTGTAGTTCGGATGGATTGCGACAAAGGATGGGTTGGGACCAGAGTCTTCGGCAACCGAAAGTTCGGTCAGTCTGCCGGTGTCGCCGTCAAGTCTGCATGTGTATATCCCTTTGGCGCCTAGGTTGGTGTATGTTCCTACGAAGACAAGTTGATCCTTTGGGTGACCCATTTCTTCCTGCTTTCAAGTCGGGCGCGGATTGACCGCTTCTGATTAAGGTGCGTGCGTAACGCTCAAATGATATTCGACTTGTCTGACAGATGCTTAAAGCACTTGCATGAGGATTACGGAATCAATTGAAGCGCGCTCTTGCGAGGTGCTGGTAAATTAAAGATTGGGGCAGGCGGTGAAGCTTGGGTCTATGCAGCCTGTGGTTGAGATTTTCTATGTCTAAAGATTCCTTCAAATCACGCAATTTCTTCGAGGCCAACGGCCGTTCCTACGCGTATTACGATATCGGCGTTTTGGAAGATACGGGGGTGGCCAAAGTTTCAGAGCTGCCTTACTCGGTGCGTGTGTTGCTGGAAAACGCGTTGCGCAATGCGCATATGGGTCCGGCCAGCGACGATGACGTCAGGCTGGTGGCTTCGTGGAGGCCTGAAGCGGCTCCTGCCACCGAGTTCCCTTACATGCCCGGACGAGTCGCTCTGCAAGACTTCACAGGAGTCCCGGTAGTGGTGGATTTGGCCGCGATGCGAGATGCAGTGGCTAAGCAAGGCGGCGATCCGGGAATCATCAACCCCGTTGTCCGTTCTGACCTGGTGATCGATCACTCAGTCCAAGTGGACTACTTCAACACTGAAGGCGCGCTGGCGAGAAACATCGACTTGGAATTCGAGCGCAACACGGAGCGATACAAACTCATGAAGTGGGCGCAGTCGGCATTCGATAACTTGCTGGTGGTCCCTCCTGGAACAGGCATCGTGCATCAGGTGAACCTCGAATTTTTAGCTTCAGGCGTCCTCACTATGGATCACGAGGGGCAGACCGTCGCTTATCCCGACACATGCATCGGCACGGACTCGCACACGACAATGATCAACGGACTGGGCGTGTTGGGATGGGGCGTCGGCGGGATTGAGGCGGAGGCGGTGATGCTGGGACAGCCCTACTACATGCTTGTGCCTGAGGTGGTGGGAGTGAACCTGAGAGGAAGTCTGTGTGAGGGAGCCACGGCTACAGACCTCGTTTTGGCGATCACTGAAATGCTTCGTTCGCAAGGAGTGGTAGAAAAGTTCGTGGAGTTTCACGGTGAGGGACTGAAGACTCTGCCGGTGGCTGATCGTGCCACCATAGGCAACATGGCTCCGGAGTACGGCGCCACCTGCGGATTCTTCCCGATTGATGGTCAGACCATAGATTACTTACGCCGAACCGGACGATCTAAGGAGACTGTGGAACTTGCGGAACGTTACGCAATTGCCAACCGAATGATGCATTCAGAGGATGATGAGCCGCGCTACACGGTGGACCTTAATTTCGACCTCTCTTCGGTGGAGCCTAGCATGGCGGGTCCGAAGAGGCCGCAGGATCGGGTGCGTCTGAGCGAAGTGCCGGGCAACTTTAGAGACAGCTTCCCGGAAGCGTCGCAAAACGGCTCGGAGGTTTCGGACGGCTCAGTGGTGATAGCGGCGATAACGAGTTGCACCAACACATCCAATCCCTCGGTGATGGTGGGCGCCGGTTTGCTGGCCCGCAACGCCATGGAGAAAGGATTGGAACGCAAATGGTGGGTGAAGAGCAGTTTGGCCCCGGGATCAAAAGTGGTAACAGACTATCTAGACAAGTCTGGATTGACCGAGCCTCTGGAGGCGCTGGGTTTCCAGACCGTGGGGTATGGATGCACGACCTGCATCGGTAACTCGGGCCCTCTGCCGCAAGAGGTGGCAGATGCGGTTTCAGACGATGATCTGGCAGCGGTGGCGGTGCTGAGCGGCAATCGCAACTTCGAGGGGCGAGTGCATCCACAGGTGAAGGCGAACTATCTCGCCTCGCCGATGCTTGTGGTCGCCTACGCTTTGGCAGGTCGCATCGATGTTGATCTGACCGCCGACGCGCTGGGGATAGACGCAGAAGGTTCGCCAGTTTATCTTTCTGACATATGGCCCTCTCAAGACGAGATACACCAGACGATTGCAGACGTGCTGAGGCCGGAGATGTACGACGCCAGATACAGCGCGGTGTATGAAGGTCCCGACCAATGGCAGGCTCTCGATTCGCCAACTGGTCAGCGCTTCAACTGGGACCGAGGCAGCACCTACATCCAAGAACCGCCATACTTCCAAGGGTTCACGTTGGAACCATCGCCGCGAGATCAGATCGTAGGCGCGAGAGTGTTGGTGAAAGTGGGAGATTCGGTTACAACAGATCACATATCACCGGCCGGCAGCATTCCTCCGAGCGCGCCTTCGGGGCAGCACATCATAGCCCACGACGTGCCGCGCAGAGCCTTCAACTCTTACGGATCGCGTCGGGGCAACCACAATGTGATGGTGCGCGGCACGTTCGGAAACATTCGTTTGCGCAACAAACTCACCCCGGAGCACGAGGGCGATTGGACTGTGCACTATCCAAGCGGCGAGACTATGCGTATTTTCAATGCAGCAGAGAGATATCGTGAAGAAGACGTCCCACTCATCGTTCTGGCGGGGAAAGAGTACGGCACCGGCAGTTCCAGAGATTGGGCGGCGAAGGGGCCGATGCTGCTTGGAGTGCGCGCGGTGGTCGCCGAGAGTTTCGAGAGAATCCACCGTGCGAACCTGGTCGGCATGGGAGTCCTGCCGCTTCAGTTCCTAAGAGGCGACACTGCGGCAACGCTGGAGTTGCGAGGGGATGAGCAGTTCACCATTGAAGGTTCGGACGGCTCTATGGAGCCGTCTGCGATCCTGAATATCTCTGTAACCAGTTCCGACGGAAGCTCTAGGACGGTTCAAGTGTTGTCTCGCATCGACACTTCGATAGAGGCAGAATACTACCGCCATGGCGGATTGCTGCCTTACGTGTTGCGACAGATGATGAGAGGGTTTGAATGAAGAGACCTCACTTATCTTCCGCAAAAGAATAGCTTGCGCGTGTTGGTTTCCTACAGGATCGCCTGTATGGACGATTCAACGCAGGGGCGATAGTTCCCGTTCAAGGCAGGCGCGGAGGTCGGTGTGTTGGAACTCAAACCCGGCTTTCAACAGTTTCTCTGGTATGGCCAAGACACTTGCAAGCCCGAGTTCTTGGATCATCTGTCCGAGCATGATGCGTGCAACGATTGCGGGCATCCAGAAAAAGGCTGGTTTGCCTACTGCTTCAGCCATGGCTTTCGTAAGTTCGGAGTTCCTCACCACGCCCGGAGAAGCCACGATCACAGGCCCGTCCAGGGTCTCGTTATCGACCATGAACAGCAAAGAATTTACTGCATCGTCTGCTTGCACCCACGGCGACCATTGCCTTCCATCGCCCAGTCGTCCTCCTACTCCTTTGCGAAACGGCTTTGCAAGAGCGCCGAGCGGGCCGCCGCTCCGACCCAATACAACTGCTAAGCGCGCAGAAATTGTACGGCAGCCGAATTCTTGAGCTTCGCTTGCAGTTAGCTCCCAGGGTACAGCCACCTCAGCCAAATACCCATGTCCGGGCCTGCTTCGTTCCGTCAGTTGTTCATCCCCGCGATCTCCAAAGATCCCGAGACCCGACGCAGTAATCACGACTTGAGGAGGTGTATCCATTTTCGAGATGATTACGTTCAAAGTGCGAGAGGCGCCGATTCTGCTGTCGGCGATAATTCGCTTGTAACGTTTCGTCCATCGTTTAGCGACAGTTGCGCCTGAAAGATTGAACGCCACGTCGACGCCCTTCAGCTCTTGAACATCAATGGCGCTGGGATCGTTGGAGTCCCAGTAGACTTCGAGAACCGAGTCGTTTAATGTCGGCTCTCGACGTACCAGATGGACTACTTCATCTCCTCTTTCGAGGAGTTTCTGGGTCAGCGCAGCGCCGATGAAACCGCTGGCACCTGATATCAATACCTTCATACTTGAATCATAAAGCGGCGCCACCGTCGACGGTGATCATAGAACCAGTGATCATGTTCGCCTCGTCAGACGCTGCGAATAGAAACGCGTTTGCCAAGTCTTCCGGCAATTGAAGTCTGCCCAGTGGAGTGTTTCTGAGCCGCTTGCCGTAGTTTTTCGGGTTGTTGATGCTGGTGGACCAGTCGTTGGGGCTGTGAGGATTGTCGCCGCGGATGAATGGCGTGTCCACATGTCCTGGGGAGATGATTATGCACCGGATGTTGTCTTTCGCGTAACTTGAAGCGACTGAACGAGTGAGGCCTACCATGCCCATCTTCTGGGCAGCGTATGCGGGAGAGCCGCCACCGGGCCTGATCGAGGCCAAAGAACCCATGTTGAGAATGGCGCCGCCCTCGGCTCTGCGCATAGATGGAACTACAGCCTTGATGCCGATGAAGGCTCCGGTGAGGCCTGTATCCATGATGATGTTCCACATTTCCAGCGTCTGATCATCGAAACTCACACGGAAGTTGGCTCCGGCGTTGTTGCAGAGGACGCTGATCGGCCCTAACGCAGCCTCTGTTTCAGAAACAGCCGCGCTCCATGCAGCTTCATTCCTGACATCTAGTTCGAAGGCGATGGCCTTGCCGCCCGCATCTACGATTTCGTCTCTGACTTTCTCCGCAGATCGCAGATTGAAGTCTGAAACGCAGACGGATGCTCCGTGCTGTGCAAACAGTCTGCACTGCGCGCCTCCCATAGCGCCACCTCCCCCAGTGACGAGCGCCACCTTGCCTGAAAGTCGATTCTGGTCGCTCATCGCCAAATCCTTCGTTACACAGTTGCTTCAGAGGAATCTTAATGGCTGTTGGCGGTCTTGGCCACCTGTTTCGCATTGTCAGCAGGTAAATTCGCACTATTGCCTGAAACACCCGTAAACGATCAGTGTTACGGGCGTGTCCCGTTTGACCGCCACCCATACATCGCCTTGTTTTTGCAACATGGCTGAGGCATCGTCGCCCGGCTCGAAACGATGTGTGGAATGAGCGGGTGTTCTGGCGATCTCATAGTCGAGAGTGGCGTAATCGTCCTGCAGAAGGGATCTGCGATCTAAGGGTGCTCCTTGTACGACGACCTTGACGCCGACGGCGGTCGGATACTGTTTGGCAGCTGCTTGTGAGGAGCATCATGAATCGCGATAGATGCAGTCCATATCTCAAAAGACGACATCGTAACGAGTTGCGCTCGGATCTTCGGATCTATGGAAAGGATGATTCGAATATAAGCAGCTTGGAGATGAACTGATTCTGCGGTGGTATAGACTTGGCGCAACTCCTTTTCTCATGGCATTGAAGACGCACACCCCGAATCTCGTCAGTCCGCGTCTTCGCGTAAAGGGTCGCAACTACTATCGTCGCACCTTTATGTCGCTTGGAAATCCGGGGTACCGGCCGTTCTGGATCAGCTTGGTGATCATGATGGCTGGCGTGAACATGCAAATGCTGGCACGTGGTCAACTGGCTTGGGAACTCACAGAGAGCTATCGTGACGTTGCGTTGGTAGGCGCCGGTTTTGCACCTCCGATCCTAATCTTCTCGTTGTTCGGCGGCGCCTTGGCCGACAGGTGGGATCGCAAAAAACTGGTGCAATACGGACAGCTGATAATCGGATGTGTGGCATTCATAGTCGGCGTAACTATCGTTACAGATGTAGTCAACATCTGGATACTGCTGGTGGCTGGATTCGCGCAAGGCATGGTGTGGGCGTTTCTGATGCCGGCGCGGCAAGCGATCATACCGCAGCTGGTTTCAAAGAGCGAGGTTACGAACGCGGTCGCCTTGAGCGCCAGCGCCATGGCGTTGATGACGCTCGCAGGACCTGCGATGGGAGGCGTGGTTTACGCCTTGGTGGGTCCCGGTCCTACTTACTTCATCATCTCGGGCATGATTTTGATCTCATTCTTCCTCACTGGATCAATGCCGAACGTGAATGTCGCTGCTGCCAAGAGACAGCAGCAGCAAGTCTTCAAAGCCGTGGCTGAAGGCTTGCGATACACATCTAAGAACCGCACCATACTCTTCCTTCTGCTGCTCGTAATGGCTACTACGATGTCTTCGATGTCATTCAGATCTCTGATGCCGGCCTTTGTAGGCGACGTGTTTCAGGGCGGCTCTGGCCTCCTTGGCCTGCTGATGAGCATGATCGGTGTCGGAGCTCTGACCGGTTCTCTGTTCATCGCTGGTTTAACTGCAAACGCCAAAAGAGGCGTCGTCTTGTTGGGCGCCACAGCGCTATCGGCAATCGCCATCCTCATATCGGCATTTGTAGCGATAATCCTCGTAACGGTAGTATCTATGGTTCTGCTTGGATTGGGAGATTCTGGACGTCGATCGCTAAACGCCTCGCTGTTGATGGAGCAGTCGGATGAAGAGCATCAGGGAAGAGTGATGGGAATCTACATGCTCAACTTCGGTCTGACGCCCTTGGGAGCGATACCTCTCGGATTTCTCGCCGAGGCAACAAACATCCAGTTGGCATTCGGAATTGCCGGTGCAGGCTTGGCGTTAGCGGTTGTGCTTGTAACAGCTCTGACTGGGCGCATCCGCAGCCTTTAGTCGAAGCTATTGCCCCGGGTTGGTGGACAAAGCGCGTAAGTGCTTAACGTTCGTTCAAGATAATCTGAATGTATGCGTACCACTGCCTACGAAACTGTTTCTGGCCCTTCAATCGAGGTTATGCCCGACGCATTGGCTTCCAAGGTCGCGGCGGGAGAAGTGGTCGAAAGGCCGGCATCGGTGGTTAAGGAGCTAGTCGAAAACTCCTTGGATGCTGGAGCGAGCCGTATCGATATCGAGGTTGAAGGCGGCGGGAGCAGACTCATCAGAGTTACGGACGATGGGCACGGTATCCCCGCTGCTGAGTTGCCCAAGGCGTTCGAGAGATTCGCCACCAGCAAGATGGATGCGCGGTCAGACTTGATGGCGATATCCACCCTCGGTTTTCGCGGCGAAGCTCTGCCTTCCATTGCGGCGGTGGCTGATGTTACTGCCAGATCCAGGCATTTCTCCGAAGAGCACGGGGCTGAGTGCAACGTCGCCTACAGTTCGTCGGCGCAGACCATGCCGATTGGAGCGCCGGTGGGGACCTCGATGCAGGTTAGGCAGCTTTTCAAGAACGTTCCTGCGAGGCGCAAGTTCCTCGCATCTCCAGCCGCGGAGTCTACGCGCATCGTGGCGCTGACGTCTCAGATAGCTCTGATTCGCAGCGATGTGAAGTTCCGCTTGAGGGTTGACGGCAAGATCAGATTGGACACTCCTGGCGATTTCGATGATGCCAGCGCTTTGGCGTCTGTCCATAGAGTCAAGGATCATACGGACTTGATCAACCTCGTTCCCGATCCCGAGGCGGCTTTCAGCTTGAGAGGGGCGATTGCTCTGCCTGCCATTCACTTCGGACGCAGGAGCCGCATCACAATTGCGGTGAATGGAAGACTGGTGCAGAGCAACAGACTGAGCTACGCGGTGGAGCGTGCTTACCAAGGCTACTTGCCGGACAAGAGATACCCCATGGCTCTGATGAAAGTGTCTGCGCCATTCGAGGATGTTGATGTCAATGTCCATCCTGCCAAGACAGAGGTGCGTTTCCGACGCGAGGGTATCGTATTTTCGTTGATCGAGAAGACGATAAAGGATGTTTTGAGCAGTAAAGCCCCAGTCAGACAGTTCGCTAGAGAGAGAATCGCCACTTCGCTAGTCGAGTCGATTGAGGATGCGTTCGCCGAGAGAAGAGCGGAACAAAACGTAGTCGGACGGCATAGCGTACAGGAAGTTTCAGACGAGCATGGCGCTGAGAGCGCGAAAGCTGGTCCTGGAATGACTGTCGAGGAGGATCCAGTTGCAGAAACTCGATCGCCTGGTTCTAATGCGGATAGAACCCGACACTTAGAAGCCTTGTCGAGATTGCGGGTGCTGGGACAGGCGCAGAAGACTTATATCGTGGCAGAGGACGTGCGTGGCGTGTTTCTGATCGATCAGCATGCAGCGCACGAGCGTGTGAAGTTTGAAGAAATAGTTGCCAAGCACAAGGAGCGTGTGAACGAGATACAGCCGTTGCTATCGCCTTGCACTATCGAGTTGTCTCCTGAACAGCAGATCACCTATAGCGAGGGTTCCCAGTGGTTCGCAGACACGGGTTGGGACATCGAGCCTTTTGGCCATGGCGTGTTGCTGCTAAGGGCGATCCCTCAGACTCTGGCGGAACGCGCAGCCACCAGTTCCGACGCGTCGGCTGGCGCTTTCTACAGGATTCTTGATGAAATGTCCACTTCGGAGCGGCATGGAGACGGTTTTACCGACATGCCATGGGGGGACCGCCTGATGGCCACGATTGCCTGTCACTCGGCGGTGCGCGCTGGCGACTCCCTCAGCATCACCGAGTGCGAGGAGATCGTTCGTCTGCTGCAGAGCTGCGAACATCCGCAGTCGTGCCCGCACGGCAGGCCGACGATGCTGATGCTCACGGGTGATGCCTTGGAGCGGGAATTTGGGCGTAGGTGATGGTAGCTTGAGTCCGCGGCATTCCGAGGCGCCAACAGCGCCAGGCTGCATTGCCAACAGAACCTTCTATCACGATGCCATCTGGAAGTAGCGGCTCAGATCAGATTTGCATCGGAATACGATCTCATCGTTAATCTCAGCCTGAACTCTGACATTTTGAACTGTCCATGTTTATCTAAAGTCCCCGTGTCATTCGAGACCGTTTCAAAACTACCCTCATTCTGAGTACCCCTGTCATTCTGAGCTTGTCGAAGAATCCTCTTAGCGCAGCGGAGTAGACAATTGCGTTAAGAGTAAGCTGTTTCTGAAACTCTTCGCAATCAGAGCTAGGAATCACTTCAGAATCCTGCCTGCACGTTAGAATCTATTCCAACCCCCTGCTGATTCCAGTGTCAGCCTATCTTGATGAACTCCAAAGCCAACCGTTCAGAAGATGTCGCCGGTGGTTTCTCGTTTTGGCGGCGTTTTCTGCTGTTTCTCGACACCATCAAGTTCGAGCATTCTATCTTCGCCCTGCCTTTCGCGGTCGCGGCTGTGTTCATGACTTACGGAGACTGGCCCGACTGGATCAAGTTCGCTTGGATAATTTTGGCGATGGCTTCGCTTCGCACGTTTGCAATGGCCGCCAACCGTCTGTTGGACGCCGAGATCGACCGTCGCAATCCTCGCACCGCCGACCGGGCCCTGGCTACTGGAGCGATTCGCCGAGGCGAGGTAATCGGGTACATGATCGTCTCGGCCGCGCTGTTCGTGGTTGCCGCGTCGCAGCTCGACCGTTTGGCCCTGCTGTTAGCGCCAATCCCATTGCTGGTGGCGTTCGTCTATCCATATCTCAAGCGGTTCACATGGCTCGCTCATTTCGGCATTGGCGCTGTCTACATCATCGTTCCGCCAGCGATTCCAATCGCGCTTAACGGCACAATGCCTCAGGAGTTCGTGTGGCTGGGGATCGGCGCGATGTTGTGGGCATCCGGCTTCGACATGCTCTACGCCATTGCCGATATCGAGTTTGACCGTAAAGAGGGGCTTCACTCAGTTCCCGCGAAGTTCGGAGTCAAAACCACGTTGCTTCTGGCTAGAACCACCCATGCAGCTGCGCTCGTATTTCTTGTCATCGGCGTATATCTAGCAGGAGACTCTTGGCTTGCCGGCGCCGGCGTCGCCGCTGTGGCGCTGTTGCTCGCCTATGAACATTCACTCGTGTCTGAAAACGATCTTTCAAAACTCAACATGGCGTTCTTCACGATGAACGGCGTGATTGCGATAGTGTTCGCTTCGTTCGTCGTGCTAGACCAGTTCATTACTTTCTGACGCGCTACATGTCCAGATACGTCATCGGCATTACAGGAGCGAGCGGGGCTCCATATGCCCGTAGAACTCTGCAGGCGCTGTGCGCCGGCGACGACCAGATAGATCTGGTGATCTCAAATTCTGGGATGAAGGTGCTCGAAGTGGAGGAAGAGTTGACCCTGAGCGGAGAGACAGAGAGGGATTTGGAATCCATTTCTGCCTGGATCCAAACCGATGTCGCGACACGACTCGGTTTCAAACTTCACAGCAACCGAAACGTGGGCGCCGATATTGCGAGCGGATCGTGCCAAGTGGATGGAATGGTGATAGTTCCTTGCTCAGGAGGGACTCTGGCGCGGGTAGCGCATGGCGTGTCTCAGGGCTTGATAGAACGCGCAGCGGATGTGATGCTGAAGGAGCGTAGGAAGCTGGTCATGGTTACTAGAGAAACTCCCCTCAGCCTCGTGCATTTGAGAAACATGACTGCCGTTACCGAAGCTGGGGCCATCGTGTTGCCAGCTTCTCCCGGCTTCTATGGTCGGCCTGATTCGATTGAGGATCTGGTCGAAATGATCGCGGGAAGGATCCTCCACCATCTCGGCGCTGGCGATGATCTTCTTCAAGTATGGAGAGGGATATAGCGAGTAGCGCCTTGGCTTTAACTGATATGCAATACTTCATGCGGGTTTTGGAAGCACGCGGTTTGCTGAAACGTGTTTCTGTAGAAGTAGATCCTGAGCTCGAAATCACCGAGATCGCCACGCGTCTGGTGAAGGAACAAGGGCCTGCTGTTCTGTTTGAAAACGTGAAGGGAGCCAAATATCCGCTGGCGATAAACCTGCTCGCCACAATGGAGCGGATTGAGATAGGTCTGGGAAGGCATCCTGAAGAGATAGGCGAAAGTCTGCTTAAGACGCTGGAGGATATCAACCCGCCCACACTTTCTGCGATTTGGCGCAACAGATCGGCGGCGATGAATCTGCTGAACGTCCGTCCGGCGCGGGCTTGGCGTCCCGATGTGCAGCAGGTGATCGAACATGATCCGGATTTGGCGACGTTGCCGGTTTTGAAGTGTTGGCCCCACGATGGGGGTAGATTCATCACGCTCCCCTTGGTTCGGAGCAGAGACCCCCGCACCGGCGCACACAACATGGGCATATATCGAATGCAGGTCTACGATCGATCTACTACTGGGATGCACATGCAGATTCAGAAGGGCGGGGCCTTTCATCATCGAGATGCAGAAGCGCAGGACCAGTCGCTTGAAATGGCAGTTGTGTTGGGAGGAGACCCGGCTCTGCTTCTCTCGGCGGTCATTCCATTGCCAGAAGGAATCGACGAAGCGACGTTTGCCGGCGTGATGAGGGGGAAAAGGACGCCTATGGCGCCTGCCAAGACCGTAGATGTGCGAGTCCCTGCCAGCGCGGAATTCGTGCTGGAGGGCGTTCTACACCCTGGAGAGCGTCGCTTGGAGGGACCTTTCGGAGACCATTTCGGACACTACTCCGACGCCGGCGATTTCCCGGTGTTCCATGTAAAGACGATAACGAGAAAGCGCAATCCCATCTATCCCGCTACGGTTGTCGGCAAGCCGCCTCAGGAAGATCGTTATCTAGGTGACGCGGCACAGATGGCCACCAAGCCGTTGATGCGCCTCATGCGCAAAGAGGTGAGCGACCTTTGGGCATATTACGAATCAGGGTTCCACAACCTGCTCGTAGTTTCCGTCGATGGCAGATACTCTAGAGAGCAGATCAAGACGGCGATGGGGATTCTGGGCGAGGGACAGCTGTCGCTCACGAAGACTCTTATTCTCGTATCTTCTGAAGTCGATCCTAAGAGAATTTCACAGGTGGCAGATGCAGTGTCTAGGAACTTCCGGCCGGAGACAGACTTCCATCTCATCGCGAGAACCGCCCAAGACACTTTAGACTTCACTGGCGAATCGTTCCAGCACGGTTCGAAGATGGTGATCGACGCCACTGGGTTCGGACACCCTCCTGACGACGCGCTTAACGCTTTGAAATTCGATCCAAGAGCATTTTCTGAAGATATAGTTGACTACCGCTTGGTGTCCGGGAAGTTGCTGTTCCTCAAAATGAGACGCGATACTTTGGAGGCGCGCCCGACTCTCGAAAGACTGATCAGGCATGGCGCCGCTGAATCGTTGAAAATAGTAGTTACGGTGTCTGAGGATGTGAATATACAAGACAACACAGAATTGATTTGGGGAATTTTCACTCGCTTCGATTGCGCCAAAGACGTTATCTTCGTCGATCAGCGTTTCGATGGAGTCACTCCAATCTACTCGGGAGTGATGGCGATCGACGCCACTTGGAAACCTGGCTACCCAGCCCCGTTGGAGATGGATCCAGACATCGTTACAAAAGTCGACCGCAGATGGCAGGAGTACTGGCAATGAAAAACGGAAGCGCTACGGCCGCAAAATCGCCAGCGCTGGAAGCGCCCTCCATATTTTTCACCGATTCGAAGCTTGAACCGATTTGGGAGAAGGTGAAAGCAGGAGAACGTCTAGGCGCGCGCGAGGGGGTCGCCATCCTTGAGACGGACGACTTCGCGGGCGTAGGGCGGATGGCGGACTTTGCAAAGCGGCGATTGAGCGCCGACAAAGTCTACTTCGTTTTGAATCGCCACCTCAATCCCACCAACATCTGCGTCCTCTCATGCAGGTTCTGCGACTACGCCAAGAAACCAGGCGATGAAGACGCCTACGAGATGTCGATGGACGAGATGCTAGACCATCTTGATGACGACATCAAGGAGCTCCACATCGTCGGAGGGCATCATCCTACTTGGCCCTTCGAGTTTTATGTAGACATGATTCGCACGTTGCACGAAGCGCGTCCGGATGTGCAGCTGAAGGCATTCACAGCTTCTGAGATCGACTACTTCTGGCGTCGATGGAAGGTGCCGCCGGAGGAGTCTCTTTCGATCTTCAAGGAAGCCGGTCTTTCCTCTATGCCGGGCGGAGGCGCTGAAGTATTCTCAGATCGCATACACAAGTTGCTGCTGCCAGGGAAGGCCAACGCGGAGCGCTGGCTGGAGATACACCGTATCGCACACAATATGGGCATCAAGAGCAACTGCACCATCCTATACGGTCATGTCGAGACCTTTCAGGAGAGGATCGATCACCTGATACTGCTGCGTGAGCTGCAAGACGAAACAGGCGGCTTTCTGGCTCTGATCCCTCTCGAATACCAGGTGGGCTACACCAAGCTTCGGCCGAGGCACACGCCGCCGATGGACGATTTGAAGATGCTGGCTGCCTCTCGTCTGATACTTGACAACGTGCTGGCGATAAAGAGTTACTGGGTGATGCTTGGCGAAGCCACTGCAGGGCTTGGATTGAACTTTGGCGCCAACGATCTTGACGGCACGATCGGTAAAGAGCGCATCGCCCATGCCGCGCTGGCAGACTCTCCAGCAGGGGTCGCACGGCGCAGCATGATCGAATCGATAAAGGACGCCGGCAGATTGCCGGTAGAGCGTGACGCTCTCTACAACGAGATAGCCGTTTACAACTGAAGTCGGGATCTGATTGAAAGCTGAACACGTTAGAGCGGTTAATGCAGAAGCGCAGACGGGATCGAAAACCGTGTTGCGCATAGGGCACATGCCCTATCTAAACTCTGTGGTTTTCTTCCACTCGCTGCGATCCGAGGATCTGGAATTCTCATCGCTTCCTCCGCGCAACATGGCGGATGCCATGAGACGCGGCGAAGTAGATGCTGGACCATTGCCCATATCTGAAGTTCTGAGGATGGGAGACATGGTGATTCCAGTCTCCGATTTGGGAGTTGCTGTTTACGGTCCAGCCACAAGCGTGATCTTGATTTCTAAGCTTCCGGTCCAAGACTTGAAGGGCGAGACTGTGTCAGTCAGCGCGCAGACATCCACCTCTGTACAGTTGTTGAGGATTCTTTTCGACAGACTCTGGGATGTCGATGGAGTCAACTTGGCAGAACCAAGCGAGGACGGAGCTGCTCGCCTATTGATTGGCGATGACGCGCTGAGGCACATCTATTCCACTGAGTCTGTAAGCGAGCAGTTCAGCAATGTGTACGATCTATCTTCAGAGTGGAAGCGTCTTACTGGTCTGCCATTCGTGTTTGCCCGCTGGGTGGCGCGATCGGATGTTGACAGCGAATCCGCGGCTAAACTTGAAGAAGCGCTTGCCGCTTCCTACAAAGAAGGTGTTTCTAGAATCGAGTTGTTCGCGTCGTCGCAACGCATTCCGGGAATGTCTCAAACGGATGCCGAGAGATACATTTCCAACTTCATATATCGACTGGGCGCACGTGAACTTGAAGCTATAGAGATATTTGAAGAGATGCTGGGAGAGTTGCCCATATGGCATCCGCCAGTGTTTCCTTGGCGTTCTGGAACCTCGATAGATTCAGCGACGAAAAATGATTGATCGGATACGCGAAAAAGTTGTATCGGGAGAAAGAATCGGCTTTGAAGAAGCTCTGCATCTGCTTGTAGAGTCCGATCTATTGGACTTGGCGCCCCTTGCGAATATGGTGCGAGAGAGATTCAACCCTCCAGATCGCATCACCTACGTGATCGACACCAATCTCAACTACACGAATCTGTGCGACGCCTACTGCTCATTCTGTGCTTTCTACCGCACTGATCCTGAAGACCCTTCGGCTTACACCTACTCTGTTGAACAGATCATGGAGAAAGTCGGCCGAGCGGCTGACAAGGGCGTAACTACCGTTCTGATGCAGGGCGGTTTGAATGACGCGTTGCCCTATGACTACTATATCGAGATGGTCAGAGAGACAGTGAGACGTTATCCCGGTGTGATGCCTCACTACTGGTCGGCTCCCGAAATATGGCAGATGTGCGATGTGTCGGGCAAGTCGCCGCGCGAGGTTTTCGAAGACTTGTGGGAAGCCGGACAGCGGACTATGCCCGGCGGCGGATCAGAGATATTGACCGATAGCGTGAAGAAGATAGTTTCGCGATTCGCTCCGAAAGACACGTGGCGACAATGGACGGAGGTGCACGAGGCGGCGCATGAAGTGGGGTTCAAGACTACAGCGACGATGATGTACGGACATGTAGAGACGGATGCCGATATTGTGGAAACCCTTCAACACATAAGAGACGTGCAGGATCGTGCCGACAAAAATGACGGCGATGGAGGCTTCACTGCTTTCATCCCATGGTCTTACAAGCGTGAGAACACGGCCCTTGGCAAGCAGGTGCAAGGTGAGGCGGGGCCGAATCGCTATGTGAGAATCATCGCATTGAGCCGCATCTTCCTCGACAACGTTCCGCATGTGCAGGCGTCGTGGTTCTCGGAAGGCAGGAAGACAGGGCAAGTGGCGCTTCACTTCGGAGCCGATGATTTCGGCGGCACGCTGTTCGATGAAAACGTGATGCTGGCGGCAGGCTTTTACAACCGAACGACTGAAGACGAGGTCAGGGCCTTGATATCGGACGCTGGCTTCAGACCTGCCCAGCGTCTGACCAATTACGAGATCGTGCGCGAATTCGAGCGAGAGGCGTCAATGCCCTTGCTTGCCGCATCCTCATGAGTCGCGTTGCACAAACACAAGCGACGCTGTCTGGTCTGGTCGAGAAGATATTGGGCTCTGTAGTGCGGACGCGAACAGACTCAGATGTGATGATCAGGCCGGTTTCGGATCACGACATTAAGACGGTAGCGTTTAATCTCAACCCTATGAGAAGCCCCGAAACTCATATGGGGCGTTTCGACAAACAGAGACAGGGGGCGCTAATCTACTTGATCGCATGGGAGGAGGGAAAACCGATCGGGCATGCGCAACTGATCTGGGACGGTCCCTTAGGTTCCCCAAAGCAGCATCTGGATACGGTTTGTCCGTACATAGAGGATCTTTGGGTGGAAGAGAAATCAAGATCCAAGGGAGTGGGAACTGCGCTCTTATCGAGAATGGAGCAGATGGCGCGTGACAGGGAGTGCGCCCAGATCGGATTGTCGGTGGGATTGCAAAATTTTGGCGCCATAAAGCTGTATGAACGCTTGGGGTTTGTCGCTACGGATACGGTCAACTTTGTTTTATCCGGAGCGGTGTCGGATGCGAATGGCGAGATGCATTTTTGGAGTGAAGAGTGCCAATACATGCGTAAGCCGCTTAAAATTCGGATGAATCATGAGCTGCATGAAGAGTAACAAGATGGATGAAATAGTTTTTGGACATAGCCCCGACGCAGACGACGCGTTCATGTTCTACGCGCTAGCCGAAGAGCATGTGACTATACCCGGATACAGAGTGGGTCATCACATGGCTGATATCCAGTCATTGAATGTTCTATCTGAGACTGGCGAATTGCCGGTGACCGCGATATCTGCCGCGCACTACCCGAACATTGCGGACAAGTATCAAATTATGTCTTGCGGAGCATCAATAGGCAGGAACTACGGTCCTGTAGTCGTTAAACTCGCTGGGAAGGCAGTTTCAGACGACTTGGAAGGCTGTAGAATCGCAATCCCAGGGGAATTCACAACTTCTTGGATGCTGTTCCAGATTTTCGGACCTGAGGATTTCACGCCGCTGTTTTTGAGTTTCGATGAAGTAGAAGATGCTGTGAATTCGGGCCAAGCCGATGCTGGCATACTGTTGCACGAGGGGCAGATCCTATACGAAGATAGAGGATTTTCGGCAGTGATGGATCTTGGGAGAATCTGGTTCGATTCGACGGGTTTGCCAATACCTCTGGGTTTGGACACCGTTAGACGCGATATGAGTATTGATACTCGCCAATCTGTTGCGAACGCTCTCAAGGCCTCCATCGAATATGCTCATAGGCACGAAGACGAGGCTTTGGAATACGCTTTGAGTTTTGGCAGAGGAATTTCGATTGAAGACGGCCGAAAATTTGTTCGTATGTACGTGAACGAAGATACTGTCGATATGAAATCTGAAGGCAAATCAGCGCTTGAAACTTTATTTCATTTGGCTGAGGAGCGCGGTATTGTAAACCACGCTCCAACTATTGACATCCTCCAAGCAGAGTAACTATCAATTCGGCATCTGCGTGCCTACATTGCCACGTATCTGAACTGGCTCTGTCCGATGCGCTCGAACTCAGCCATGTTTCTCATAACTGCGCTGACCGCTGTGGCTGGACGCGACAGGTTGGAGACCAACCCCATGCTGGAGAGAAGGTCGACTACTTCTTGAGCGCTTACAACTGGGCGGCTTCGACCTAGTTCCAAGGCGATGTTTCTGATGGTTTCACGCCTTTCCTCAGCTTCAGCTACGTCGGCAGCCGTTCTAGAGCTTCCTGCAGAGGATGAAGATGGTTGACCCGAAGCCACGTCAGAAAGGGTGAACAGGACTCTTCCAGCTGCGCGATCCAGTATGATACGAACCTTACGCTCAGAACGGTTGGCGCAGTGCTGTAGGGCGGCCCTGATCTTGCCCAAGTCCTCTCCCGGGTCCGCAATGATTGCTTTTGCCTGTCCTGGTTTCAGATCGAATAATGCCATATAGATGGATTTGACACTCTCGTTCCTGGCCCTGCTCAAAAGCGATGCCATTTGCATTTCATCTGGATTGATTTCAACAATTTCAATTGACATATTGCCCTCGCTTGTCGAGTGATTGCATCTTTTGCACATTGTGCAATTCACTTATTAGATTAACACAGAGATAATTGACCACTTTGAGCATATATGTTCTCAGAAATAAACTGAGAAGAGCCGTACAGGCTAGAGCATTATTAAATGCCATGTATGATTCTCATATGGTGTAAGACACAAGATCAGACATCTTCTGAGAAATGAGACAACATGTATTTCATTGAGAGTAGCTCTCGTGGACCCGGTCAAGTAAGAAACTTCGTCCAAAACTCCCCGATCACTGCCCTGATACTCTTCGCCAACTTGGCATTCTTCCTGTTGCTAGAGTTGACTGGTTCGACCTCTGATCCGGTGACTCTGTATCGTTGGGGCGCGAAATTCGGTCCGGCAATCCAAGAAGGCGACTACTATCGACTGTTCGTTCCGATATTCCTTCATGCTGGGTTGTTTCATCTTTTGCTTAATTCATTTGCCCTCTTCGTATTCGGACCGCGGCTTGAACAGATATTCGGGTCAGTCGCCTTCCTGTCGACATATTTGGCGGCTGGGGTGTTTGGAGTAGCTGCCAGTTATTGGTTCTCGTATTTGTTGAGTGTGGGCGCGAGCGGTGCGATTTTTGGCATTATCGGCGCTTACGCGGTGTATCTGCGAAGCAATCGAGACCTGCTCGGAGAGGAGGCGCGGCAACTGCTCATCAGTTTGGCGTTCATAATCGGGGTGAACATCGTATTTGGTTTTTTCTTTACCGGAGTCGATCAGGCCGCCCATGTCGGAGGGTTGATCGCCGGAGCTGCGGTGGCGTTCTCCGTGGCGCCTAGACGGGAGATTGTGGTTTCTGAGCCGTCTATGTTCGGCTTCGATTTGGTAAAGGTTCGCAACAGACGGCAAGGCATCGGAATGGTGGCTTTGACCTTTGGGGTTGCGCTGCTTGTGACTGCCGCTTTGGTGATTTTCGTATCATCTTCTGTTGAATACGGCGCTGAAGCCATCCAGCAGTACCGGGTGTTTGAGTTGCTTACGGAGATGAGGTGAGTTTGCAAAGCCTTTGCGATTCTGCGGCTTAATGTGTGCCGCGCCGGAATCTGTACCATTAGAATTATTGTCAAGTGGGGACGAGTGGATTCGACAGGGAGCGTACCGCAAGGTTGCGTGTCGTGGCGCCTGACCACGCAAAAACGGGCAAAAAGATAACTGGCGAACGAGAAGTCGCCCTCGCCGCGGCCTAAATCCGCGACGACGTTCACTAGGCGTTAACCTCGGAGACGCCTCTTGGACGCCGAGAATCTGGGGTGCGGCCATGCAATGCCGGTAGCGTGGTCAAAGAAATATCCGGCAACCGCAACCCGATTCGGCAGCCGTCGGTAACGACGGGCTGCGGAACCATAGCCGACGGCTACACACGTAGACGCTTTGCCGGGAAACTTTCTGGACGGGGAGTTCGACCCTCCCCCGTCTCCACCACTGTCGCTTTCGTTTTTGGAGCAGCGCCGCAGAGTGGTACGACGTGTAGCTTGGGACTATTAACAACTCTGCCTTTGACAACCGAAGCGAAGTTCTCGGAAGTCATGCGTCTGGTCCGCGAGGGCATGACTGTGGCGCTCTCATACCGAGGCGATGAAGTCGCTGGGATACGCCCGTTGAAAAGTAAAAACCAAACTTTGGAAAAGATACTTGAAGAACTGCGAAGACGCGGTGAATTGTCTCCTGCAAAAGATCGGACAGTGGAATTCAAGCCCGGGGTTCTGGAGGATCGCAATAAGTGAATTCTGCTTACCTAGACTCTTCTGCATTGATAGCAATCCAGTTTGAAGAGTCGCACGGGGAATCGATGACTGTTACGTTGAACCGGGGCTGGATTTGATTTCGTCGAATCTGCTCGAGGCGGAGATCAGATCTGCATTCGCGGCGAGTAGGAAGTGTGTAAGATGGGGCGCTTTTGTCAGATGTAATGTGGATTTCTCCTAGTCGCAGTCTGGGCAACGAATTGGCAACGGTTCTGCAAGCCGGATACCTTAGAAGCGCCGACCTTTGGCACGTGGCGGTCGCCCTTTACGTCTCGCCGGAACCGACTGAGATGATGTTCATCTCCCTTGATCAGAGTTCAACGACAGGTTGCAGCTAAGCTGGGATTTCAGACGATGATCGATGGTTGAGCGTTGCCAAATCTGAGTTTGAGGGAGCATCTACCAGAATCTACGCCTAGCAAGAAGGTTTGCTCACACTAGCCCGAGCTACTCAGGCAGTTCTTTTCTAGCCTGCTGTTGGCAGAGTTTCAAATTTGGGGAACTATATTTAATGGTCCAAAAATCAGACTGAAATCCGTTCGGTGTGCGAGCGACAGAACGTCTATTCGCTGACGCAATGATTCGTCGTTGCCTCGATCCATCCATCCACAGTCAACGAATGATCTCCAAAATCGATCTGGTCAAAGAATCTTTCTCTGTAAATCTGCTCCAATTCCGCGAGCCACCCTGCATCTGGCATAACACTGGTATCTTCGCAAAACAGCGCCGACAAATCTGTGTCTGCACCAAGCAAATCAGGAATGAACACGATATCCCAAAATTCCTGCTCGGAAGTTACCAACAACCTAGACGGATTTGCCCCTTGTGAAACTGGGCAGTACAACTCGACGGCATCTTTGTAACCGTCAGGAGTCAGTGCCACGTCTGCAATCGACGGCAGGTATCCGGCTAATTCAGATGTGATCAAATCAAATCTCTCTTGTGGTATTTCGTTTGATCGATTGTCACAGAACCATTCCAGCAAAGCAGGATTTTCAACGCCAGAGAAAATCATCGCCCACACATCAGATTCGGACACGGCTTCGACAGAAGGACAATGCGTCTGCATCGCTAGATGATAGCCGTCCTCTGTGAACTCAAGATCTCCCAGATTGACGTGCTCGTTCCACGCGTTGAACATGAGCACCGTTGAATCTTGCAATAATTTGTCTGTTGGGATACCCAAGGGATCGTAAATGTCGCAGAAAACCGATCTGACTTCATCTTGACCCAGAAGCAACTCCCATGCCTGTGCTTCCGATACCGGTGGGCAGTATTTCGCCATTGCTCCGTAATAGCCTTCTGGTGTCAGGGCTATGGAACTCAAGTCATCGGGCAATGATGAGTGTATGGCAGATTCGATTTCGGAGAGCCAATCAGTACTCACTATCCTTCCCGGTTCGTACTGCGAGCAGAAATACGCATTGACCTCTTCGTACGACCCAAGCATAAACTCCCAGAAATCAGACTCAGAGCGCTTCGAATCTGTTGACGCTTCCCTATCTTCCGATTCTCGTGTTGGAGCCAGCGGAATCGGAGTGGATGTGGGGTCAGGAGTGTTGGTAGCGGCGGGTTGCGGAGTATTGGTTGCAGTAGGCGGCAAAGGTGTAGATGTCGACTCAATCGTCGATGTTGCGGTAGGTTCTGGTGTTGCCGTCTCTGTTGGATCAGGAGTCGGAGTATCTGTGGGTGCGATTACAGTTGCCGTGCTGGTTGGCTGTATCTGTACAACCTGAGTTGGTTCTGGTTGAGAATCACACGCGATTGCTAACGCGAGAACCATGCTTGCGAATATGGTGAATGCGATTTTCGTGGTCATCAGTTCTCGATAACCTCCGCGCAGTCCTCAACCAGTCGGTAGATCCAGCTGTTGCCCGCGCTCATGTTTGGGGAACTATATGCATAGGTCCCCATGTTCCTTTCTGTCTCTATCGCGCTTTGATGCTTGATGCGTCTTCCATCTCTTCGGGTTCGAGCGGTTCGTATCCGCCGACGTACGAGTGACCGAAAATGTAGATAGGCGCGTCTCTCATGTTGATGCGACGAATATCGACAGGTTCGCAATCTTTGAATCTCACAACGGACTCCGCTTTGACTAAGATGCCTTTGTCCCTGTCTATGTAGATGCTTGTGACGAAT
>JAODVQ020516480.1:0-24856 GCA_025400075.2 Phenganax stokvisi
GAGAAGAAGAAACTAACTTCACAGTAACATTTGAACTTGCTGGAAACTGATTGGTGTCTGAAGGCAGGTTACCAATGCTTACTACCAATTCCTAAACACAAGCAATTCATTCAGTTATCATGAAAATGTCACATGTACCATTGTCAAATCAATATTATTTCACAAATCAATATTATTTCACACAAGTTACCTGCTCTCCAAGGACTTTGCACGTCACATGATAAAAATGAAGAGATTGTTTGTCACCGACTACAAAATATGACACAAATTCATGATGAAGAGTTTATCAAGAACATGTTAAAAACCGACGACTTCTAAGCTTGAAAAATATACTTTACATGGATGATCAGGAACGATGTCAGTTCTTAATGAGATGAAGTCTTCTTCTTGAGCATGAACTAAATTGTAAAACATCCAAAAGGTTAAAAAAACTAATAATAAATGCATCTAGAGATAAGCACACACCAAGCTTAGATGTAACTCCAGTTACCTTGTTCATAATGTGTGGACCTGTCATGCACCCATGGTCGAGGCCCTCCTTGCAAAATTAGATTCTTTGCTGATCCCAGAGTCACCACAGCCACACCGTCAGGATCCAAAGTCTGCAAAAGAAAGAGAAAAGTGAACATTTCATAAATGCACCAACATGTTGACTTTTCAAAAAGGCTAACAAAACTATCTGTCCATTAGCCTTTTGTCAGCAGAAAATAATAGCTTACCTTCAGAGGTATATAAGCTGCTACAGTTACCGTAGCTTTAATATTGATGTCCTTATATTTATATCTGGCTGTCACAATGATGTAGCCTTCGCGTAACGCTTTCAAATATATGGCCGTGCAACCGGGGGCTATAATCTTATCATCTTCATCTGAAAAGATCCAAGGAGAAAATTAGAATAGATCATTATTCCACAGCCAATGGGGAAAGATGGCCTAAATGTTTAGGGGCTCATACCTGATGTTCCAAGAACTTGAAATATTGAAGGATCAGATACAGTTATGCTCAGATTCATCTTACGGCAATTATCAAAAAACTTCAACTCATTGCTATCTATTAACAAAAAGAAAAGGCTTTGTTAAAACCTTGTATTTAACTAGAACAGCTGCATAAAAACATTTACTAACCGACAGTGAGGTAGGCGGCAGCAGCAAGTGGCAGTTTTAAGGTTGAACCAATTTCAACTTCTACTTTAGAAGGCAAAAATTTCAGTTTATCTGGAGGCAATACATAGATCTGCAAAAAGAATTTCAAGATGAAGATAGAGTTTTAACCATTTGATAATTTTACAACAGTACTTTAGTTTATAGTACCTGAGCTGCACCAAAATGCTCCGGATTCTTCAAGTCATGAGCTTCTACTTGCGTCTTTCCAGTTTCTGATGACGTCGTAAGAACTCCTCGGCTATTCACACTTGCAATTGTTAAAACATTTGATGACCATTGGTATTGACCACTCCCTCCTATGGCCTGGAAAATGACAAAACAACTGAGCAATAAAAGAACAAAGTAGAAGAGATTAACAAAAACAAAACTAGATATGTTTCTTGATGAGTTCCCTTGGCACGTCTACCATAACAAAGTTACCTTGAGTTGGTATGTATAATACTCATCACTGATAGGTAACCATGGGAAAACCAGGACTACAGGTACAACAGAGATTGGATCATAAATAACTACTTCCTGCTGACCAATGATAGGAGGCTCAAGTGGCACAACTTCCCCAGTCTTCATTAACTAAAAAAAAATTGTCAAATAATCTTAGATGCCATAGGTTTTAACATTTCATCATGTACCATACTTTTGAAAATGTCATGTTCACCTTGATAGTCGAAAGAACAGCATGCAAAGTGGTTTTTCCACTGCGCAAAGTTCTGACATTATGATATGACCCATTCTTTGAAGAATGCACAAGGGAAAAATGACTTTCTGGCAACTTTGTCTCAATTATAATATTCTATAAAACAAGAAACACATTAGCTGTGCATCAACAAAAAACTGCTGAGGTAATATAAATCATTAGAGTACTCAATGACTTGCAGTTGTGCTCAAATACATGATTAGTTTTCATATACTATTCACAAGTATTGGCAAAAACTATCCAGTTGGCTCTTACCTCAGAAATATATAGTTTGTGATTTAACTTGTCGTAAACTTCAACCGTGATGATGTATTCACGATCTGTTTCTAAAACCCAGGCACTCTTTGGACGAATAGAAAATCCTAAAGTAGACAGAAACATTACTTTGTTATACACGTCTGAATTTGACCACTATCAATTGCCCTTGAATGTTTTACAGCCACATACAACAAACCTAAATGGTCAGGTTGAACAACATGAATAACAGCAGATGGCTGTCTTGTTGAAAACTGATCTTTCATATCTTAAGAAAGCTTGGTTAAGTAAACATTCACATGCTTTTTTATCAAAACATCCTACATAATAACAAGAGCCAACATCAGCATCAGCACTTGCATTGAAAAAAACAACAAGTGCTAACTGACATAGTTCAATTGTAGTAAAACCATATATAATAGATAAGTTAAATTAAACTACAACAGAATCGATTAATCTTCACAAGGATACTGTTATCAACCAATCTGATCTGAGTGTCACCCAGAGCACGACCAATCACCATTGAGGTAGCATGATCCAATATTCCGACTGTTGTATTGCTGAGAACAAACTTGAACTGTGACGATGGCATTTCAATGTCTAAAAATGTTTTAATACCGGTCACCATAATAAGAATGTCCTGTCAAGTTCATTTATTTGTGTCTACTAGAAAAATAACAATGTGTCTTCCCTGACAAGTTTCTCTACAAAAAGTTGCATAATAACCCTGAATGGTGGGAAAGATTTAGCTTTGTTTTCCAACAAAACCTATTCTACTTATTGCTAACCAAAACCTTTTGCCTCGTGCCTAAGCAAAGTTCCCTAGTTTGTCAAAAAGTTCCCTTACCGATAACAGAGTTTTGACGAAATCTCTTCACGCTGTAATTTATGGCAGTGCTAATCATGATGTAAATGTCCATTGAAGGAACTATCATCAAGTTATCAATGACCAGAAGTTTCACACTATGCGCTTCAACATTCTAGAAAGAAATCAAACATACCATACCCACCAAAGTAAACCACTCACATATATAACAAACAACTTACTCGTTTTGTTGAACAAATAACAATATTTTCATTCAGGGAACATTATTGTTTTTTAATAAAATACTTCACTTTACTAACACAGAAAACTTTATCAACAGGCTGACCTTGAAAGTTGGGTGACTTAATTTCGCTTTCACAATTGCTGTTCCAGTATTAATTCCCTCAACAATTATACTATTTCCTCTCAAACCCTAGGAAAAAGGAAAATATTCACTAAAAACTACTCTAGTTACTTTGACAGCACTGGTAGAATTTAAACAAAAGTATTATAATGGTGTACCTTCGCTTCAAGTGCATATATGGCAGGTGATGTTTCGTTTAAGGATTCAGCAAAAGGGACAATTCTAAAAGAAATACTCTGAATCGTAAATAAGTAAATATGAATTAGCCAAAACATTGTTTTCAATGAATGATAGGCATTTCACCTCAGAACAGAAGAAGCATCAATTGAACCCGTCACTGTGACTAGTTCCCAAGTGAATATGAGACCATCAAGTGATGAGAATAAATTACCTGGTGAAATTAAATGGAAATTAATAAAATATGTGATAAGATTCTTGTAGTTCTACATGGCAATGAGGAGACACCATAACAAATTTACGCGCATAGTGTCTCCTCAAACTAATATTTAAAATACGTGACATTGGAACATTGAATTAACAATTACAAAAGTAATGACCACATGTGAGCACTAACTAACCAGTGTCATCAAAAGCAAGAACATCAAGGAGTTCAGGAGACTGTCCAAGTAAAAGTTCTCTAGTCGTCGTAGTTATTTCAATACGATTGATTCGGTTCACAAACACATCTGCACGAAGAATATTCCCTGTAACTGAACAACAGTTTCACTTCTTAACTACAAGCCCCATTGACTTCCAGGATGCATCATTAATAATCAAGATCAAAATGCATTACAAGACAAGTTACCCTTCTTCTCAGCGATGATGATAGCGGTTTGTTTCTCTGGACTTGATGACTGCGATGTGACAAGAGCTTCTTGAGAACATGGATCACCTCCTAACAGGACCGAAAATCAAACTTTACGTATGCTAATACCCTCTACTTTGTTAATTTCACTTGTCATGAAGACTTTCATATCTCAAATGCATAGTTGCCACTGTTTCCTCGTGCCTGTTCCATGCATTTTGTTATCTTGCCCTACTTCTCATGCATTTTCAGAAGTAATCTTTGAAGTCAAAATCATTTGACAATCATAGAAGAAAAAACTTTTTTAAAGTAGTACACCAAGTATTCCCCATATAATTTCCATCAAACCACAAACTATTTGTTCATATTTTGATACCAGTTATTTGGCCAAGGACCAAACTGTTGTAATACATACTGTACTCATTAGTATGGTATGTGGAGCTTTGAGAAAATTCCACCATTGACTCATTTAAAAACTTGGCAACTATGCAAATGATTAATATCTGCGCAGTGTACCAGTCTTTTCTTTGATATCAAGCAAGCATACAGTTTTGCCAGATTTGCCAGATTACATTTAAAACAGAAGGTATTCATGTATCATATATTTTTAAACAGCTCAAGCATTTACTAACCATGATATTGCGGTAGAATTCCTAATGGTTTAACTTCTGCGATTTCTGGTCTAGATGACGTCCTGGTGTACAAATAAATCACGTTTATTCAACAACTTAAACTACTCAACGAAGCGAAACACGTGTTCCCATTTGGAAATGTACGAACCATTTGTAACATCCGTCACTCGCCCAAATTGTGAAATTAACGTTTGCAGACCCCGCCGTAGAGTAGGGCAAAAGAATACTGAGTACATTAAGAGTATCTGGCTGCTTCTCTGAGGCCACAAAGCTGATATAAAAAGCAAAACAAACAAACACTTTACAGCCCGCCATTTTTAGTGCCTCTATACTTCATTCTACATGAAGTATTTCCTGTACGGTGTTTCCACTAAAATTCCATAAATTAACTAAATACGAATTCTAATTACTTGATTATGAAATGTTGTGGTTTATTTCGGTGCATTGCTGTACAGTATAACAAATTTGTGGTAAACCAAGCTATTCCTGACGAACAATAGACCAGAATACGCATAGATACAGTAGAAAGAATGTGGAAGGTAGATCAGCCCATATCCAGATCCACGATTTATAACTTACCTGCAAATGGAAAAATTTCTCGGCATATCAAACCATCTCCTCTCTTCTGGTCCAACCATTGGTTGCACGGAAAACATGTCATCTCTGATGTCACAAAGTTCGTGATTTCTACTCTGTCCAGCATCCACCCTGCACCAAAACCTTTGTTGTCATGTTCTATGCGTAATCTTTTCAATTGTCCAAGATCCAGAGCCTCAATGGTGAACACATCACGCTGACCACGTTCAAATAAATCGGTCAATCTCTTTGTTAGTTTTCGCTGACCAGTATCACCGTTTTCACCATAGATTACAATACTGACATTGGCATCCGTGCCTGCATGTGGAACATCAGCAGTATACACAGCAACTTCATATTGCACAGGTTTCAATTCTGAAGTACACAACACAAGTTCTATTCATGATTATTGCATTTCTTGGAAAAAACTGACAAAACAAAACTGATGGCACTTTACTTTAAACTTGTGTTTAACTACTGCAGTTTCAAAGTATTGATCTCAACAAAAAATTTATTTCATACCTCTTACAACAGCGAGTCTTGATCTTTCTGATGACTTACACTCCAGTCTAATGATGTCATGCTTATTGGAGCTCAGTGCTATCCACTGTTGACATGGAAAGACAAACCTAAAAGAGTAAAAAGTAATCAGAAGAATTCTAAGAGAAAAATGATTGGAAAACATTATCAACTTTGTTCAACTATGTAGCTTAATTAGTCAAGCCCTTCACCAGCAGAGCAGTCTTAATTTGTTTCTTAAACCACTTTGGCCTTTTGTGACTTCGCAAGGCAGACTTGACAACAGCAGTCTCTTGGGAACTAGAGTATATGATAATCACTCATACCTTTCTCCACTACCAGTGTTTTTCACAATTACTTCATATAAGTACCAAGCTTCATCTTTTTCAGATTTTGTCTGACCAGGATGATGACCAACCATGACCTCATACACTGCTCCCAAAGGCTTGGTAACAAAATTGAATACATCACTCTGACCTTGCCTCAAGACTTTCTTCTTTTCATTATTCTCAATAACGTAAACTTGAGATTTGCACTTTTCTCCAACCAGCACAAGTGATGCATTATGATTGGTTCCTGCATCTTGCTTATCACTTGTTAGCAGCGTGATTTCAAACACTAAAATTTAAAAAAGCCTTAAAGCAAAAGAAACAAAACAAACAAGCAAGAAGATGCATACCTGCAACAGGAGAATCGACAGTCTCGTCTTTGGAAGAGCAAACCAACTCTCGAAGTAAACTGCCATCTTCCTTATCTTTCCCCAACCAACGATCGCAAGGAAACTTATAAACCTGTTTTGTGGTTTGATCTTCTATCTTGATTTTCTCCAAGAACCAACTTGCTTTCAAGAATTTGTTATCATGCCACACTCTCACCTTCATTAGCTCACCTAAAAGAATAGAGTCATATATTAAAGGTACCTTAACTTTGCATCTTTTTTTATTTTAATTCATATCTTGAGTTTACAAGGTGCTTTCATCTTATTCATAGAGTGTAGTGCATAATGTAATGACAACGTCCCTGGATTCCAGGTGTCACATAATGAGGGCCCACTGGGCTCGTAAGGCCTGTTTTTCACTTCGCGGAATTTTCTGAGCAGAAAATAAATCTAGCAACGTGATTGGCTTGCTTTTTCGCAGCAAAATATATTGCTAGCCAATCAGTTTGTTAGATTTATTTCCCGAAAGCACATTTACGCCTGGTGGAAAACAGGCATAAGTAATATAACTCAATATCTTGATACATTATGCCCTAAATTAGTGCTCTGACAGGAAGAAACTTTTACTAACTTTACCTAGGCTGAGAATATTCTCAATCATGAAGACATCAGTATGAGCACGTTCAAATTTATCTTTATACGTCTCAGAGTTCTTTAAAAAAATTTCACCAGAGTCACCATACTCCCCAAAAATGATGATGAAGACATTCGCATCAGTTCCTGCACCACTGGTGTCACCAGTGATGACATCAATTTTGTAACTTGTATCTGAAATGTGAAAAATACGAGATCAGTTTTTACAAAACAAATTTCGTTTGAGTAGTCCCTGACGACGCGGTGTGAAAACTGAGCAAAGCAAACTTGAAGGCCAGAATAATAATGAGCTGTGGAAGAGCAGTTTGATGATTGCTTACTTTCCAAAGTTTTTTCCCCGTCTGTAATGGCAGGAAGTTCTTTGACTAATTGTTGATCTCCATCACTTTTTGACAACCAAGAATTACACTTGAATACACTCAGTGAACCGGAGTGGTCATTGCGAACTATCACCTAGAAACAGGAAAGAGAACGTTTGTATCTTGAACCGAACTTTTTTTGCAAAACGCCACTTCGTAGTTTAATAACTTCAATGCTAGTTTCCTGACTTCTTCTAGCGAGTAATAAATAAACAAAACAAACCGTTCTTTCCAAGTGTTCGCTTTATTGACCGCCATCTTGATTTTACTCAAGTCGTTTCTCCCCCGGTAAGAAAACCTTATTTTACCCAAGAGAACTAATTTTCTACGTCTGGAAAACACCTAGTTTGAAATTCAGGGGGACGATTATTTCGAGTAGGTTCTCACAAATTTCGAGACATTTCGCGAAAACCAAGGGATAATTATAAGTTTCAAGTTCTTCAACCATCAAATGACAAAAGAAAGTTTGCAACATTTTAGATAAAAGGGGGCATTTTCGAGAAGCAAATATCAAAGTGCAAATTGACCTATTCACTCACATTATACAGGGCTTGCTTTGCCCAGACATCCCCGCCCCTCACCTTATCCAGGTACCAACTAGCGCGGTCTCCTTTTCCTTTGTGTCCAATCCTCATCTTGCATAGCTTGCCTACATCATCGAGGTCTATTCGGAACATGTCGATTGTTCCTCGTTCAAATTTCTCATCACCTTTCTCAAGTTTTACTTCTTGTGTTGCTCCATCACTCCCGTACATGGTCATAATGACATCACAATCAGTCCCTGCATCCTTCACATCACCAGTAAATACAGTAATCTCATAGGGAACAACTGAAGCAAAGAGAGAGAATTACATCACTTGGCTTTTCCCTGTTTGCAGTATACAAACTAGACATATAATAACAATGGTGGCTGATTTTGAACAAAAATCTCCAAGTCAAATCCTTACGAGGTTTATACAAAACTTGCTCGCTATCACTTGCTGTTAAAACACGCATAGTCAGACCATCTTCCTTGTCCTTGGCGAGCCAGCGATTACAAGGAAAGTGATAGACCTTGCCTCGAGTTGGGACATCAATTTCAATCTCTTTCAAATACCAACCATCTTTTTGAGAGTAACCACTGTGGCCTGAGAAAAAAATTTTATTCATCTAAAACAAGCGATCTGGTAATTTTTGTTGTAGCAGCCTACCATATATTCTGGCAGATGAATATTTTGTAAGATTAGATTCTCCACACAAAATCTACTTCAGGGACCTCCACCAAAGTTGAACCCTACTTTTGTTACTTACCCACTTCAATTTTCTTTATTTCTCCCACATCAATTCCTTCAACAGATAAAGTCTCTGCAGTCCCAGGTTCAAATCCAGACTTTGCCACAAGTTCGAGATCAATCTTATCCGTAGCTGACTGGCTTCCAATCAAGACGACATACACCTTTGCTTCAGTGCCGCCATCACTCTTATCACCCGTCCTGACACGAACATTGTAAGATATTGCTGAAATAACAAAAGGATGATCATTGAACAACAAGGTATCCTCAATAATCATGGGTGCTGAGATTTAAGCAATACTAAAATGTTCTCTGACATGAGCAACTTACATTTCAATGGCACATTCTTCTTGCTTTTGTCTTTAAATTCTTTCTCAAAAATTTCATCTGCTATTGTACTGCGAGCCTCGCCAGTACCAAGGTCTCTTCGAGCTGAACGAGGACGAGAAGAACCCAGCTCAAGGCTGTTATTCAGCCTGCCAGCAGTTATCACTGTGGAACAATCTCCCTGCCAACAAATACATTTCCCTCTTTATATAATACTACAATATTCATAAAGCAAATGAGAACCTCGCCCAGCAAAAACACTCATTCTGGGTACCTTGAACTCTTTTTCAAAAAAAATCTTCTCAATTTTCTTGTCTTCTTTGTTCTTTGCAAGCCAACGCTCACAGTGAAACAAGAACTGCCTGTCAGCAGTAAGATCTTCAACTTCAACACGGTCAACGAACCATGAGGGATTCAGCATCGCATTATCGTGACGTAATTTCATCTTGTGTATGCTGCCCAGGTCAGCAGCCTCAAATGTGAATATATCTTCCTGCAAAAATTATATTATCAAGATATTTTGTTCAGGGATAGTTCACATATTCAAGTGTGACAGATAAAGTAAATTCCATGAACACTCTTTGACATCTGATGTACCTTGCCTCGTTCAAATTTATCAGTGTGTGTTTCAGACCTGGACAGTGGTCTTTCCCCAGAGTCACCATATGATCCAAATAAAGTCATGAAGACATTGGCATCAGTTCCAGCTCCTCTAATGTCACCAGTAAACACATGGACTTGATATTTGTGAACTGGTAACACATAAGAAGAGTTAATGAGCATGATGATCACCAAAACATGCAAAGTTATGTCATAAACGTGATAAATGTAAAGTAAGAACACACATGCAATCAGCAAAAGCATGATACTCATGGAAACATGCAAGAACAAAGTGGCACACCATTAAAACTCACCATCCAAAGCATTATGTTCAACTTTCTTCTCAACGACTTCACCCTTTTCATTGACCAGCTCTTCTGTGACATCTTTAGGCAGCAGTTCCCTTGCAATTGCTCCGTCATCCTCACCCTTGGCGAACCAACGTTTACATGGAAATGTGTAAAGTCTTGAACTTTTGTTATCATGAAGTAGATGACGTATTTCTACTTTGTCCAAAAACCATCCAGCTCCAAGCCCTTTGCCATCATGACCAATTCTGATTTTCTCAATCACATCTCCAACATCAACCAACTAAACAATCAAAATTTCTTAAAGTGAAATTCGTCAGTGATGTTTGTTGATCCATTGTTGATGACCAATGAAGAAGAAAACGATTTCCAATAGACAAAAAATTTTACTCATGAACAATGATCACCTACAACTAAGCCTCATCACATTGAATTATGATACATGTACATTAAAACCAAACTTAACTGTAATTTCTATAAGTCAATGCAGTTAAGATCTTACCTCCTTGACAAACTGGTTTATTGAAGCTCGATCAAAACATTCTTTTTTCTTCTTTTTCGTCTCAGCTAGGATACACTCACCAGTGTTCAATTCCGTGCCATATATAACAATGAACACATTTGCACCAGTCCCTGCTCCACTTACATCACCAGTGTAAACAATGATCTCATAAGGTACATCTGAGAAAATGTTATTATTTAGTTCTAACCAACAAGTGTCAAGAATAACGACATGCAAGAAAGTAATGATGCCATCCAATAACAAAAATACTTCACGTCAAAATGAGAATGAAATATTTGAAGAATGATGTCATGCTGCAGGTGCCATATCCAACTACTTACATGGTGAATACACTTGCTCAGCACCTTGCATTGGGTACAACTCTCGTTCCAGCACGCCATCATCTTCTTCTTTATCTAACCATCGTGCACAGGGAAACACCCATCTCATGCCCAAGCTCTTGCAATCAATATAAACTTTATCCAAGAACCAACCCGCAAACCCACCTTTGTTGTCGTGCCCAATTCTAATACAAGAAACATTGTACTTAAGTTTAACAAAACATGTTCTCACAATGACTAAATCGAAAAGTGAAACACACCTGATTTTTTTTAATAAGCCGACATCAGCATCCAGTGAAAATACATCAGTCTGATTTCTTTCAAATTTATCTTTGTTTGTCTTGGAAGTCTTCAGATCAAGTTTACCTGAAAATATCATTGTAAACAAGAGTTAAATAACAATCAGTTATGCAAACATATCAGTATTGCAAAGAAACAGCATACCAGTTTCTCCCTTCTCTCCAAACAAGACAATGTAAACATTAGCATCAGTTCCGGCTCCAGAAACATCTCCAGTAGAAACTGACACTTCGTAGGAACTGAGTCGCGCTGAAACACAAAGAAACTTCTCTTAATGGTTGTTCTGGAATTGCAGTCCCATTAAGTTACTGGTTCAGTTACTAAAAGTTTACTACCGGTACCTTTAGATTCCAGATCCAATGAGTCTACAAGGACCTTGGAGCTCCGAGAACAAGTCATTTTCCTTTTCTGTTCAGCATTGTAGTCCTCTAAGGTCAGAGCTGGCAGTTCACGTGATATCTGACCATCATCTTCATTCGTTGAAAGCCAGCGATCACACGGGAAGACATACCGTTGACCTTTAAGTTTCTCTTCAATCTCGATCTTATTGAGAAACCAGGCTGACTTTATTCCTGTGTTGTCATGACGGATTTTGACCTTAGAGAGGGTCCCCAAAGAAATACACTTGATAATGAAGATATCTTCCTAAGAATACAAAATATCAAATAATTTAGAAAATATATTTTAACACCAGACAAGTTTACTCAGTAGGGGAGAAACTTTGCCTAGTTTTAATAAACACTCTTGAAAATAGAAGAGAAAAAAGTAGTAGCTAGTATTTAAGATGGAAATGACATGAACATATACATGCATGAAAGTCTGACCTGGTTTCGTTCAAATTTATCCAAATGCATCTCAGATTTATTCAACTTTCGCTCGCCTGAGTCTCCATTCTCTCCATAAATAATGGCAAACACATTTGCGTTCGTCCCAGCATGCATCACATTACCAGTGTAGACATGAACTGTATATGTATTTTCTAGAAACAAAGTGAATGAATGTAAGGAGTTATAGTAAGCAAAGCATAATTTTTACAGCCCAAAGTGGGTTAGGAGTGACTTCCTTTTTAAAAAATTGTACCCCCTTTCAGAAAAATTTCTCACCTAAGAGAGTGTTGCGTTGTTTTAAACCAGACTGGGTACAAGGCACCAGTTCCCTCAAGATCTCCCCATCATCTTTGTCCTTTGCCAGCCAGCGGTTGCACATGAACACATAGTAATTATCATTTTCATCAATGCCTCCGTCAGCTTCCTTTTTCTTTGCTGTGTCCTTCTCTGACCTTATACGACATACTTCAACCTTATAAAAGATATCCAGTTCTTGAGCTACATTTGTAGAACTAATTATGGTTGGGCAGGAAGAATGTAGTAGCATTTTTCAGAACTATTCCTGTAAATATCTCACCTTGTCTAGGAACCAAGCTGCACCAAATCCTGAGTTGTCATGTCCAATCCTGATCTTGGTCAACACTCCAATATCTTCACTCTCAACCTAACAAGAAAATAAAAAATACAGTTCATTATATCAGGCTTTTAAATTGTACCAAGTCAACCGAATACAGTCAATGAATAATGCAGGTTTGGAAACTTAACCAACAGTTCACACACCTTGAATTTGTCGACTTTTGCTCTCTCAAAGTTATTGGTTTTATTTTGAAGTTTAAACTCATCGGATTTTCCTTTTTCTCCATACAACACAAGAAAGACATTAGCATCAGTACCAGCCCCACGAACGTCACCTGTGTGAACGATGACTTCATAGGGAATTTCTAAATTGAAGAAGTACATTGAATAAACTCATTACATTGATAATTCCATGAGCTCCAGAGAACCTGTACAAGTAATCTATAATTGGTATTTGACATCTTACTAGGTTCAAAGATGTTCTTCTGGCTGGGATACAACTCTCTCTCAATTTTGCCATCATCTTCATCCTCCGCCAACCAACGATGGCATGGGAACATGATGTGCTCTCCACGTGATGGTACTGCTACTGTTACGTCATCCAAAAACCATCCAGCCCCGAGACCTTTGCCATCATGACCGATACGAACCATTTCCGGCTAAAACATAAAGAAACACCTCCATGTTAACACAAAGAACTCTTTGTTTAACAGAAGGAAATTGAGTATCAAAGCAAATCATGACTTCAAAGGGCTAACTAAGACTGTCTGAAATTGTTTTCAATCTGTTGCAGACAACCTTTTCCAATATAGAAAACAAGTGAGCGGTGTATTATCAAACTCACTTTGCCTATATCGATAGCTTCTACAGCAAAGATATCAGCTCTGCCTCGTTCAAACTTATTTTTCGTGTTTTCAGATTGTCTCAGATGTAATCTGCCTGTGTCGCCTTGCTCGCCAAATATTTTAACATGAACATTAGCATCTGTACCAGCTCCCTGCACATCACCTGTCCTCACAGTCACTTTGTATGTAGTTGCTGAGGCAAGAAAATACTTTAAGGCCAGGTTATATTCTTTTACATTGACTGGTTCTAAAAGTTATCATCTTTTGAAATTACTTACTTTGTAATAAGCTTGTCCCTCCCAGAATCAGTTCTCTAATTATTTGACCATCTTCTTCATCTTTTGCCAACCATCTGAAACAAAATCAGACTTGATCTATGAGAATTCTCACCTAATTTTATTACACAGGAGGGAAAACCTGGGTAAAACTAAATGCTTGAGGTATTACATACTATAGTATAACAATGTATATCCAACTAGTATATCAAGCTACATTTTAGAGTACCTCTCGCAGGGAAAATTAAATTCCTTCATGGGATCATTAGGGTCTATGATGACAATTTTATCCAAGAACCACCCTGCTCCGGGCCCTGACCCATCATGTCCAATCCTGATCTTGATAAGTTCCTTCAGATTGACAGCCTCAATTTCAAACTCATCCATCTGCAAGAACATGCAAAAATGACACTCCAAGCTCAAAACTTCGGATTGATCGATTCTTAACTCACATTTCCTTCCTCAAATTTATTTCTTTTTGTCTTCGAAAACATCAGTGGTCTTTCCCCAGTGTCGCCTTGGTTACCAAAGATGGTCAAAAATACATTTGCATCCGTACCAGCCCCAGACTTCTTGCCTGTGTGCACTTGTACAGGATAGACAAGGATTGGTTGAGGTTGAACGAATTTACTGCAGGCAGGAAGTTCTCGGATGATGCTCTTGTCATCTTCTTTGAGCGAAAGTCATCGAGAACATTTGAATGAATACTTCTCCCTAGTCTGACCGTTCTCAACCTCAATCTACAACAAAAGCATACAATGTATTTCAGGTTATTACATCAAGTCTACTAAAAATATTACCCACTACCTTATCCAAAAACCAATCTGGGAAAGGTTTGGAGTTATCATGTCGCACTCGTAGTTTATAAAGACCTCCAACATTAGCAAGCTCCACTTTGAACTTGTCAAGTTGTCCTCGCTCGAAATTATCTGTTGCATTTCCAATTTGTATTTCATCAGTTTTTCCTTTCTTGCCATATAAGGTGAGGAAAACATTCGCATCAGTTCCTGCGCCTCGCTGGTCACCAGTCCACACCCACACATTGTAAACAACCTCTGATATCATATAAAAATATGGCAAGGAAACATGTTACTAAAAAGCTTTCATATACTCTATTGAAATAAACACTCAAATCCAATCTGCAGTAATCCAACCTACCTAGTCAAATAATATAATCTATTAATCCACTGTTAATCTACTCTAACCCAAATTACTCTAATCTAATGCACTTCAACTACTTGAATCCAACTTAATCTCATCTATTCCAATGTGAGCCATTCAATGAATCAAACTTCAACATACTTGGTCTCCGTTTTTTCCTCATATCTTCAGACTCGTACAAATCTCTTTCCAGTCGCCCATCTCCCTCATCATCAGCAATCCATTGTTCACACAAGAACACTTGTTCACATCCAGTGCTGGGGCAATCAACTACGATCTGGTCAAAGACATTAATGCTTGTTACTTTTGTTTATAACTGGGGATCAAAACCTGCTCATCACAAAATTGAAAAATGCATTTAATCTTGGGCTGGTTGTTCGATACCAGTTTAGCCTATGTGGCTGATAGGTCAAAATTGAAAAACACTCCCCATGACACATCTTCTGAATTTTGAGGTCTAATCTTATATGTAGTCAGTTAAAAATCTTTCAATTTCATTGCTCAAGGAATTCATATACATGATCTAAATGTACTATGAAAAACAGGTCCTCAGTAGACATCAAGATTAAATCTAGTACCTTATCACAGAACCATCCAGCACCAAGACCTGTGTTGTCATGACCAATTGTGATATGATGCAGCGGACTCATACAATCTGAAGTTTCCACTATGAATATGTCGGTCCTTCCTTGTTGGTACTTATCATTCTTATCATTTTTCAGTACCAGCCTCCCACTATTGTATTCTCCATCATCACCACCATACAACACCACAAACACATTCGCACTTGTTGATGCACTTCTCACATCACCTGTGCTTACATGAAGTTTGTATCGAACACCTAAAGAAAATACAAAAACTGTATTAACTTCGACAACTATATCACCTCACTTATGAGACAAAGTTATTACCGGGTGCTATGTACATGTCAGAGGCCTGGGATCCATTAACACAGACGAGCTCTCTTGTAATTTGTCCATCATCCTCATCCTTAGCTAACCAACGATGACATGGAAACTGGAATATCTTGCCTCGACTTTCATCTTCAACTGTCACCTGAAAATAACAAGAAGTCAATGTGACAATCCAGGCACACTAAAAAGCTCAGCAACAACTCACTTTATCTAACAACCAACCAGGTCCAACGCCACAATTATCATGACCAATACGAAGCTTTGTCAACTCACCAAGATCAATCGATTCCAAACGAAATGTATCCATTCTACAGTGAAGGAAAGAAAGGTAAGAATGAAACTTAGGTATCTTGTCCACGTCAGGGGTTGTAAGTGTAATTGCTTAAAAAGATTTGAGATAATATTACAAATTTCTTTAAATGACTTGAATATATTCATTACGCACACAATCCCTGACTTTGAAACTTACAAATGAAGACCTTTCTTTACCTTCCTTTTTCAAAATTATTTCTTGAGTTATCTAGACAGCGTTGTCCAGTATCACCATTCTCTCCAAATATGGTGGTAGTCACGTTAGCATCTGTCCCAGCTCCTCTTATGCTTCCAGTATATGTGCACACTTTGTACTTGAAACCTGAGAGACATACAGTGATTGTTGCATCAAGATCATATATCAGTACTAAGTAGAAAGTCTTAGCCAGAGTTTCTTAAATCTTACCATTGCCGATAATCATTTATGAGTCCATGACCGAAGAGGCATGGTTTGAAAAGAAAGAATTCACCTTTGTGAGTGTCGGTGGATTTTTTCGTCGCCATGAGCTGTCTTCTGATTTGACCATCTCCTTCATCTTTGTCTAACCATTGGTGACAAGGAAAATAAGTAACATTCCCTTTAACTAGCTCAGTCACTGTCACCTATAGAGAAACAAAACATAGTAAAAATAAGATCAGGAAACAAGTCATGAAGATGTTAGCAGTATAATATGTAGAAAGAGGCTACACAACACCTTCTAAACAATTCCAAGTTGCTGAATTACATAGCTTTTAGCTCACAAACCTTAGAAAGATACCACCCAGGACCAAATCCAGTATTATCATGTTCTACTCTGAAAAATACGACCAAATAATTAATGTGTTGGTTTGATTAACAGCTTATCTAAATAAAACTTTTTCTTACATCATTTTCTTCAAAGATCCAAGATGCCTAGACCTGATCTTAAAACGATCAGTCTTTCCTCTTTCAAAATTATCATTATCTCTAAACATATTACATGAAATAAAATAGTTGATTAGTTTTCAAGCATGCTGGCAAATAAGATGTACAGGATTTTAAAAGTTTACTAACCTGTTGACCAACAAAACTTTGGGAGTTTGCCCATTCGACCCAAACAAAGTCATGTAGACCTTGGCATCAGTTCCTGCACCCCGTATATCTGCCGTCTCCACTGTGAGCTCATAAACTACAAACAAACATCAGGGACTGGTACGTAAGAAATTAACAGAAAAGGATGAGCAACCATTAACAGGCTGCAAGAGTTTCTCTTAAGAGTTTCTCTAAATAAAAATAGTTTAGTGTGGGACAAAAAGATAACGTCTAGACAACCAACCTGTTTTAACTGGTTTCTGAGTTCCACTGTTAGGCTGAAGATGCCTCTTGATCTGACAATCACTTTCAAAAAGCGAGAGCCACTGGAAACACGGAAAGGTCCAAACTCTCTTGCTTCTTGTGTTTTCGATGATAATCTCGAGTAAAAACCACCCTTGCTTTCTGTCCAAACCATCATGCTGCAATGAGACATGAAAATATGGCATCAGATTAAAATGTCTACTGGTATATTAAGCTCGGGGATTTGCAATAATATTTGAATCATTTGAAGAAATGGAAAACCAAAACTTGAGGTGTCCATATATTGAAGAAATAGAAAAAAGAAACAGAATTTATCCATGAACAGCAAAGTGAGAAATCTCGTATGGCTTTTCTTTACCTCCACAGTCAGCAGTTTGATATCTCCAATATCTGGACTTCGCACAGTGAATGTTTCTTGACTGCCAGGCTTGAATGTGAATGTAGGTTTATAAAGAAAGGAGTCCTCCTTCACACCATCCGGTTTACGAAACAATCTTGTTCTGCTAATGATTCCCTTGCTGCCTTTGAGTTCAACAAAAACCTTAAAATATTTACATGCATAATTTCTAGTTGACAGAGGATGATTCAAACATAAAGAAATACTTTCAATTACATTAGCATTAGTGCCAGCATTCTTTCTATCATCAGTTGTCACAACAACTTTGTAAACAACCCCTGACGCTAAAAAGTAGAATATTGGATAATTATAAGTTCTTCAGAAGTTTATTAATTCCATCATAAAATTTACTGAATACCATTTCTGCGTCGTCCTTTCTGTGGTGACGGTAATGTATGGAAGACAAAAGATACTCAATCAAAAAGTTAGACAACTAGCCTGAGGAGATAAAGATTGGGAGCTCCTGCAGCAATAAAATGACTACTAGCTAGAAAAAGCAAATTTACCTTGAATAATTTAGTTTGACCATTTGAAGACTGAAATTTTCTTTGATAGTAATTGGCAAGATGAGGGTCACTAAGTGGATTGTACGGTTCGTTAAGAGAGGAACGTCCTCTAGTAGCTTGTGCCCTTGTTGGTAAACCAATAGTCTTGCGACATGCATACGGCGCTGAGTTACTGATGCGAGAGTCCAGTGGCGTATGATGAAGTGTCACATTGTATTTCTTTAGAGGTCTTGCTGGTACTGCATTTGGGTTCTGCCATATTGGTTGTGTTGGGGCTACAAGAATATTGAGAAAGGATAAATAAGTAAATCAAACCCTTGCATACTATATTCCATCTAAAACTTGCCAGGCAAACTTACTACTTTACAAAGCAGTGATATCATATTACTGAGATTCACAGTATTCAAAGATATTCTTATTATACCTGAGAGCAGTCTAGGTTTCTTCACAGGCAGCTTGCTGGTAGTGGAAATTGATTTGGTTGGTGGGACAAGAGCTGGATCTTGCAACAATGTCTTGATGCCAAGAGAACTTTGCATTACTAGTACTGCAACAGAATACAAATGTTGTTAGAAATTTTTGAGGTGAGAAAAATAAGTCACCATTTTACAATCCATGGTAGATTTTTTAAGAAAAAGTTCGGAAGTGAAAATGTTGTTCAAGTGCCTGTTTATATGTATCCCACCTAGCTACGACAAGACACTTTCATCTTGGTAAACTAGGAAACTTCCCTAGGCAGGATGGTGTGTTTATAGTAGACAACAAGACGCAAAAGATTTAATTGTAGAAAACAAATACACTCATGCCCAGAATATATGTTTATTGTCATTCTATCTCATGCTAGGCAGAATGAAGTGTATATATGGCAGACGCCTCGTCTCGTATAAGCAAGATGAAAGCGGGGAACGTAGTAAAGAAACACTAACAAAGTTATACTACTAGCAGGATTTTGGCTATCATCCCATCCGGGGTAGGCAGGATCATAAAATGCGCTCTAATTGTTACAACTACATATTGAACGAAATAATCGCAGGTTGCATTTATACACTAAACAGATACACAAATGAACGGGATCTTGCACACAGCAGACACAATATTTAAAAAATATGTTACATATGGAAATTATTACAAATTACAAGATCATGATTGAAAATTTGAACATTAAGCAAACTTACCAAAGGAGTTTTCACTTCTATTTTCACATTTTTGTTTTTGTAATTTCTTTACCAGTAGTCCTCGATGTATTTCTCTCAAAAAGATTAAGAAAAGTACCAAAAATTTCGTGCATTTTAACAAAGCGTCTTCGTTGTTCAGGCAACTGAAATATAATCATAAAACGCTGGGATGGCCACGTGACGTCATTAGAAATCCTACTCATTATCCTTAACTTAAACTTTAATCCAACTTTATCCTAATTCAACATACCGGTACTATATAGAATCTTAAATTATAATAATCAAAAAATTTAATTTAATTTTTATGGCAAAATACTTAAATAATAGTTAAGTACACTTTTTAAAGCCCGGTTGTGATAACTTATACAATTCAAAGAAATATTTCGTAAAATAAAATGAAGGAAAATATATTGCAAGTCAAAGACGATCCACTTGATTCCATCCCTCAAACTAAGATGACATCATGATATATCCTTGAGGGATGGACACAAGCATGAATCAACGGTACCATATCCACAGGAAGAGCAAGGTCACGAGAAGAGATATTGTGGCCACCATCAGAATAATCTTCTCTCTGACTGTCTCATGTAAAATATCAACCTCCACAGTAAGATTTTCATTAGCCTCGACTTGATGTTCCGACATTATGCCATTTGCCATACCACCATTTGCCACACCATTTTCCATACTATTTGCCATGCCATTTGCCACGCCATTGACACCCATTTCATCTAAAAGTAGTACCAACAGTATTAAGCCTACCATATTCCGCTGGTTTTCTTTCAGTACTCTTTTTTTCCTGTTGTAGTGACACTAAATTAATCCAAGATGACTCTCACTGGATCTCATGAAAGAACAGTTCACAACTAAAAGAGCCATCCCATTTAAATATAGCTATAACCGTTTTGGGTTTCCTTTAGTAGTGACCTTCAACAATTAGTTAAAGATCAGCTTCACTAAATCTCGAAAAAACAGTTTAAAACTTATAGAAACTTATTATTTCCATACAATCGTCAGAGGCAACATTATCACGTGCTTGAACGCTATTGACTTTTTTTTTTCCAATCGTCGCCCATGTGAGACCAGCCAAATCTTCTTTCGGAATCGGCGCTGTAACCAAACTGAGTACGACAATGACAACAATTGTAGCAACGAAAAGAATGACTCCTGCAAAAGAATTATTGGAACTTCTCATCAAGGACTTGGCCAGGGCGTAGTTCGGCAGTTGGGGTGTTGTTAAAAGTCGTTGTCTTACACCAGAGTTCCCCGACACCGGACACGCACGTTGTTCATATATTTCCCGACAATGCCGTAATCCTCATTAAGATTGAGCGAAAAAAATGTTTTGCCTTGCGTAAACATGACAATCAAATCTTGGTGTTGACCAATTAATTTCTAGCTTCAAAATTAAACGGCATTTACTCAGAAGAGCAGAGGTTTTTGCCGGCTTCTTTATCCGTTTTTTAAATCCTGAAGGCTAAGAGCATCAGAACACAGTCCAGGAATCTCGATTTCATGATCAACTAATCGGGCCGTGCTATATTTTGCCGACAGCTAGTGGACTTTTGAAGACAGACGCGACATTAAGGGGGGGGGGTGCAGGACCCTCCTCACCCTCTCCCCCTTTAGCTACGGTCCTGCTGAGAAGAGTGTAACTAGTAAAAATTTAAACAACATTCACCAAAGTAACTTACCAAAGTACATGAAATTTAACGAGACAAACCCAGGACGATCGTCAACTTCACCACATTTAGGAGCTTCGTAAATGTACTCTGTTATAAACCTTGTTATTCCAACCACGGTACCGAACACTAGACCTTGAATACAGGAAATACATATTAAACTCTTACAAAACAAACCTAAACGAGTACATCAGTCGGAGAATTCGAAAAATATGCTGAAAGGGGACGCTTCTTATTTAGTGATCTGAACGTCTTATGGTAACCTTTTGAGCAAATTTACCGATAAATATTTTTTTGGTAAGATAAAAGTGTTAATGAATAGTACCTCCCAGTCCTCCCCATCCGTTGGCACGTGGCCACAATATTCCCATCAAGAAAACTGCCATAATCGGAGATCCAAGTAAAGCCTGAATGGTTTGAAGATATTTGAAGAGACGACCGCCACTTCCACCTAAAGAAAATTGAAAGTACTTAATTATTGTTTCAGGATAATTATTCAATTGTTTTTCCAGTTTTACAACATGTCTTTCTAGACCATTTTGAAGTTTACTTCAAGTTGGATGAAATTAAATTGGCAAAAGATTTTCTTGTTTGTAATTCATATTTCATCCAACACCAACATTTTTTGTTCTTTGAATCTCAGGAAAAACGTAGCACACTACGTTTCAAATAAGAAGTACAGAAAACGAACTTTTTATATCTCACGTACTGCTAATCAGAGGCAACCAGACGATACCCAAGCCAACCAAAGAAGCAACAACCACTCTACCAACTATGAGCTTCTCTCGGTCGCCAGCCTGAAGAAAAATTGTCATTTGTTTTTTTTGTACTGCATTTAAGTGAAATCAAAAGTTTCCATGCTCCAGTCTAGGGTCTTCTTTACACATTATCGCTACTCTGATTTAGTGAAATGGATGTAACTTTACAAGAATTCACTAGCGTCGTTTAGTAGCATGAATGCATGAAATAAGGACAAGCTGTTCGACGTACTTGGGGTCGTAAATACGGCCATATATCAACAGTGAATATGGTGCTACAACTGTTGTAGACTGAAGATAAACTTGACATCACAGCTGCAACCATGACTGCCATCATTAAACCAGTTAAGCCAGTCGGAAGTAAGTTGAAGACAAGTCTAGAAAAAAAATCATGAAATCAAACTTCAATATCCTCTTTTTCCGAAAAGACAACTTTTGAAAACAAAAAATCAATGAACGACGCGTCGGTCAACAGTATTTCCATTTGATTCCAAAATGACATTACTATTTTCCCGAGAGATAAAATCCTAGTTGCAATTTATGATTATCACTTAAGGCTAGTTGCTTGTCCGGAAAAATCCGTAGGATCGGAATGGAGAAAAATTTTTTTGGGGTATTAAAAATGATTAGCTCCAATCCAAAATCATAAAGAAAACGAACTTTCATGTTCCTTCCTATTCTGCAAATTTTTTGAGTGGAAATTAGCCAAAGCTGTTGCTTACTTGGGATAGGCTTCATTGGTACATCCAAGTTCATTGCCACAAGCTTCCTTACAACTTTTAGCATCGGGACAAGCAATATCATCGGCATAAAGTACCCGAGATATCATTCCTGGCATTACCATGATAAACATTGGAAGCACTTTAAGGAAACCAGCCAGGATGGTGCCACCTTTAGCGTGCGCAAGAGATTTTGCAGCCAGAGTTCGCTGAACAATAACCTAACAAAGTATTTTGAAATTTCGTTAAAGTTCTTGTTCTTTCTTTTTAGTCATGTTTTTAAAAACTTGTGCGGGGTGAACATGTGGCCATTGCAGATATATGGTTAAGAGATTTCGTTTAAGCCTTCGTTTTTCTTCCAGTCAACGGTGCACGAATAATCTGACTATGTTTTCGTTCATATTTACTACGCCTATTATACCACATACTTCATTTTACCTGATCTGTACACCAGTACCATACTCCAATGATAGGTAGGGATGTCCATAATCCTAGCCAGGGATAATCAGGATCATCTATGGGTCTGAACATTTTGTCCCAATACGGCGTCATTTCGTAACAACTTGAACTATTCTGGGAATTATTTGACGCTTGAAACAAAGTTCCATTGTTAAAGACAGCCCCCTCAGCTCGAGGAAATTTATCCCAGAGCGCATCAATACCACCAATCTCAGCAAACCCTACAAGACAAAATATAGTATGACTAAAATAATATCATAAACTTGGACAACATTGATCTTCAAAATAAATTGAGATTGATCGTTTTTAAGCCATTTGCAGCGCTCGCAGCTATCAGGTATAATAAAACACTCGAATACACCTGGCGCTTTTATCTGACAAAACACTTCTGATAGCACTTGTAGGTAATAAGATTATTACCTGTAATAAGATTACAGATAATTTTATCTTACCTAGTTCTCATACTTCACTCATGGTCGCAGATGCTCTTACAAAGTTTTTTTGTCATCATAGCAAAAGAAAATTACGACCGATGGACAAAAAATTTCATTCGTCAGAGAAGAGAAGTCGGCGACCATTGGTCATATATGAGAACGATGTTTTAGCAAAGCTTGTTTATTATTATACCTAGAACGGTGAGAACGACGGCGCCAGTCAGCATAATAGTACATTGCAGAACATCTGTGTAAGTCACTGCTTCGAGACCACCTGAAAATAATGCGTACATGATGCTAAAGTAAATATAACATTAAACTAATTCCGAATAAAGAGCTCATGATTTAATTCATGATATATTTAAACTTGTATATTTCGAATCAATCGACTCATCTTCAGCAATAGTTAGCTAATTCAATTGTAACCATTGCTGAAGATGAATCGATTGAGCCGAAATATACAAGTTTAAATATATCATGAATTAAATCATCAGCTATTTATTCAGAATTAATTTCATATTATATTTGCTGAAACTATCAGCTGGTAAAGGATTTTGCTAAAGTAACATGGCCGAAAACTCAGCATGAAAATAGTGGATGAATTTGGCTAACAGTTCGTTCCAATTAACATACAATTCCTTCTCATTGGCATACAAGTCATTCTAATTAAAAAGCAATTTGTTCTAATTGGTATGCCATTCGTCCCAATTAGCATGCAACGCATGTTAATTGAAATATATGTTACATCCAATTACAACCATTTTTGACCAGTAACAGTTTTCACTAAATTTGATGAGGTCTACTTACCAAGGATGACATACACAGCAGTGATTACGAGAATGATGACAGCTGAGATATAAATATTAGTACCAGTTGCTTCCCTGAAGTAAAGACTACCAGCATAAATGTCCACCTGGAATCAAACAACATTTTTAGATTAACAAAAGCTAGAGACATTGACTAATAAGCTTGCAAAGGCAACACTTACTGAGATTTTAGTAAAGACATAACTGATCAGTGCCACAACGGTCATAAACCACTGGATAGCAATACTTTTATATCTGTTTTTTAAATATTCTGGCATAGTGAACACCTGCAAAAAAACAATGATTAAACATAAAAAAAATATCAGTCCAAGAAAACAACAAGATTAATCTTCCTATAGTGGAACATGAAATATTATCGAGTTCACTCACCCCTCCCTTGAGGTAAACTGGAACAAACACATAGCCAAGTAAGAGAAGGATCCAAGAAGCCTGGAATGAGAAAAATTGAAAAAGCATAAGTTTTTGTGGGTAGCCGCGCGCATGCGCGGCTAACCACAATGCCACAACACTAAAAATGTCCACTTTCATGTCATGTCATGTC